>JBAPLJ010002227.1:0-22911 GCA_037832345.1 Rhizophora mangle | reverse complement strand
TGAAGTTTCTTACTATCTTCATATTGTTGCATTGCATGTCATGTTTCTATGAGTATTGGATGTTGAGAAAGAGTTGGATTCTAAATAAACAAACTAGATTAGATGTAGATCAAATTGGATACATATTAGACTAGATATGTAGTAAGTTTATTGCAACTTGACTATTGAAATGTAAGCACCATATATGCATAAACAACAAATAAATATTGCAACAAAACACCTTACCTCATTAATAATAGCTAGGAAGTGGGCAATAGCCCTGAAGAAATACTACAATGAAACACCTTATCTCATTAATAATAATTAAGAAGAGGGCAATAGCCCTGAAAAAATCACAAAATCTTTTTCTTCTATAGCAACATCAAATGTAAAACTATTGCAAAAACAAGTTTTCAAAGGTTGGACACAAGAAATGACAAATAATAATATAAATTAGTTTACTTCAAGTTAACTGTAAATTTATAATGATGGACTATATTAAAAATGGTGTTGTAAGAAAACAAAAAGAGGAAGATTTAAGGTTCATTGATGTTTATGATTTATTAGTTTAGGAAATTGAAGTTATAGGATTTTAAGTATGGAATTCAATTTTTTGCTCAAAAAAAGTTTGGAATTCAAATTTGTGTCATTGAGCATTTATTGAATAAATTATAAAGAGCAATGGAAATTAGAAAATAAAAGTATATTTATATAAAATTGTTATAATAATAATACAAATAGACCTTTGCCTTAGTAGCAACATACCCATTCCCTCATAATTAAGGGAAGGGGTTCATTGCTATTTTCAGTCTCAAAAGGTGTTATATTTCTAAATGATTCAAAGTTGAATATAGTGAATTTGAAAATTTGTCTCTAGTACACCAATTGATTATTCGACTATCTAGTTCACCAATTCTTTGATTGATTTTGACCAAAGTGATTTTTAGATTATAATCAGACCAAAAACCAAATTGATTTCTATATTTTTTTAGTTAAGCCAGTTGGTTTAGTTTGATTCTCAAAACTTTAGTTGAAAACTTCCAACTCTTATCTATGATTATTAATAGTGGCTATTGTCCTTGGCATCTACTGAGGACCTCCTTGATTAATGTCAATATCAAAAATATTTAGTTGTCACAATTAAGCATATTTTCAAGCTAGGCTAACCATCAAATAATGTCCCAATTCTATTTAATAATTAGGAGGAAAAAAATCTTGACATTACAAGTCTTACAAGAAAGGCAAGCACAAGTACAAATGTTATTATAAGTTAAGTGTCCCAAGCATATTTTGTAATAGTGTCTAAATTAACTCACAAGTACCCCTATCTTAATGACCAACAATAGAGTTTGGATTTAACAAAATGAGATAGTAAATTTTTTGTTTATATAGGTTTTACTCTAATCATGTACAAAGCAAGAGTAAAATGGAAATTCTAACATGGAAGAAGTTTATTTTTTCACTTAGTATAAATCCAACAAAAAATGTAAACAAAAAAGAAAGGGTATAATTTAAAAGTTGTAACTTAAGGGACTAAGAGAATGAAGACAAAAAAAAAAATAATAGAAAGAGAGAATTTGAGATAATCCATAGAACATAAGGTGAAGAAGAGAATTCTAAATAGTTATGACTTGTGGGGAGACAAAAGACTCTAACTAAATTAGAGAGCTAAAAAAATTATGTCTTAAGTTTATTTTATTACATTTAGAAATAAACTCACAATTTACAAGCCTTTGAAAGACAATGTGATTTGAATTCAATTTTCTTTATCCAATCAAACTAAATTAATATAAAGAGAATATTATAAAGAACGTTAAAAAAAACAAAAAATGTACTCCAAGTTAAATTAATTAATATAAAATTTGGACATTATTGATTAATTAGGAATAGAAAAATTTTCCCAAAAAGAAAATCAAATCAAAAGAGACACAAATTTTTTCCTCTAAATCTTGAATTTTTTTTAAGATATTCTCTTTATATACATATATATAACATTTTTCCTCTAAAGGAGACTTAGGGTTTTCGTTTTTTCACAAAGATAAAGTTTTTTGTTCTTTTGTTCATGTTACTATAGAAATTAGAGAACTTGTAAGTCAAGTAGGTCAATGAGGGAAATTTTTGAGAATTTTTTTTCTCAATTACTTCTTGACAAGTCTTGGACATGCTTTGGCAAATCTTAAGTCCTTTTTGAATGATAATAATTAAGGTAATTAATCTAAAATAAGAATTGTTTTGAAATAAAACTTAAAGAATAAATGTTATATCTATAAATTATTAAAAATTATACTAACTTTACATTAAAAAAATATCAAATAAACTTCAAGGTAGACAAAAAAAAAATACTAATGTATCAAACTAGAAACAATTTACTCTCAAATAAAAGTCAGCTTTGTCATTCTACTATTATTAGTCATTCTACTATCATCAGAGAATTCATCTTGTGAAATTATCTCAACATCAAGAAAGATATCAGGTGATAAAACATTAGGATGCTAATCAAATCTCTCAAAAGCTAGATCACTTATAAATTTTTAATGAATATAGTTATATGAAGTCATTGATGCAATAACAATATCTTTTGCATGTGAAATGAATAAAGTGGCATTAAATAAAATATCTTCCATCTTTTCTTCCATAATCCAAATGTCCTCTCAATGCAACTTCTTAATGAGGAATGGACATAATTAAACATTTCTTTATGTCCTCTAGGCAATCAACCATGTTGAAATTCAAGTAAATGATATCCTAAACTTTTATAAGGTCCAAGTGATCCTTTTAATGATGGATATTTAGCATTAACAAGATAATATTTACCTATTTTAATTCATGGAAATAAGAAATTTTGTAATGAATAACATGTTATGTAAAATATTTATTTTAAAAAAATATATATGTTATGATTAGGACATGATACTTGCTCATGGGTGTAAGAAATTAAGTTATGAATCTTTAATAGCCAACTAAAAATACTCAGATCATGTGTTATACCCTCCTATCCAACTGATGCTAAAGTGCATAACTACATTACAATATGATATTTTGTGTTGGTATGTCTTTTCTTCAAATAAATCTTATTTGATCTTGCATAGGAATACAAGTACATACATGTGTTCCATCTATTGCTCTTATGCAATCTTGTTATTAGAACATACTCATAATTATATTTGAGTGATATACTTGAATTTGGCATACAATCCACATTACAATCAAAGTTTATTTTTTACTATAATACTATTAAAATAAAAAGTGCCTTAAAATGTGGCATATATCTACTATCATAAAGAATCTTTGGTGGGATATCTCTAAAATCAAGATCATACAAGTTGATAACATCTTTTGCAAGTGATAATACTACTGATAAAATTTTTGTGAAACATCTACTAATTGTTTCCCTTGAATGTTAAAAATGCTTGCCCATTGAACTAATTGATTCAACTGAAAAAAGTGTGTAAAAGCATACATATTTTCCCAATTAAAGACATTCTCCTTGAAGGTTTTAATCCATGATTCAATTGTAGAATAGTGCATAATTGGATCGATGTTTCTTTGTCCATTTTGAATATATTTAAACATCATAGTTTATGGCCTCTTATTAATTCAGTCACCCATTTGATTCCAATTTCATATGAAGTCATATAAGGTTCTTTGTGTATATATGTGTGCAATAATAGGTACAGATAGCAACAATAGCAACTACTTCCAATAGTTGGAGTCCATCTTCATTGTCAACATCATTATCATGTTGTTGTCCATAATTATTTGTATAATCATTAGTCATTTCTAAGAAAAAAATAAAATAAGTACATTAATATGAAAGAAAACAAATATTTCAAATGTCATTTGATTTGGATAAAAAAATTGAAACTAAAAAGTGATGACTAACAACTATATTCAACAATAAATAAAATAATGCACACTAAAAAATGTTAGTACCAAAAGAAGTAATCTTGCATCTATTAAGTTTTTTGCTTTGTAAGTTGATAATGCAATCAACATAACTTGGCTTGTTTAGTTGTTTATCCAAAATAAATCTCTATTTTTATTGTCTTAGATTAACTCTATGGCATTGATAAAATCAATATCTTCTTCAACATCTGGTAGAGAATGAATAGTTTTCATGACCTCATGTACAGAACAACTTGGCAAGTTTGTTATCCTATTTTGAGCAACACTATCAACCAATCAATCAATTGTTTCTTTAATAGTGGATGCTGCTCCTGATTGTCATTTTGTATTATTCCTTTTAAGACCTTTTTTCATGTGCCAATTTGATTCAGCAACTCTTTTCTTAGAAGTCTCATTTCTTCCTATTGTATTACTTGTGCCAATATTTTGATTCCACTCTCATGTATAAGAACATTGGAATAATTCATCTATAGAATCAGAAAAACTAGGCTCTCCATCAAAATCATCACCAATTTCTAATGCAGCAATTCTGTCATGAATCGTCTGATTAGTCTCAACACCACCTCTACTGCCAAAAGTAGCTGATGAAGGAGCAACAGCATGTTCCCCAGTTGCCACTATATCCCCAAACATAACATTTAATTTTCTCTCAAGTTCTAATTCAATACCAGTTTATCGAAAGTTCTTTTCAGCTGGATTAGCCTGCAACACTTAAAAATAATGAGTATTATCAATGACATAAACTTATAAAAAAAAGTTTTTGAGTAAAAAAATATAATATTAAAACTAACTTTAATCTGCTCTTCCCACCACATATTAACAGCAAAAATTGTTTTTTTTCACAAGATCCCACCCTAGTCCAGTCTCTTTTCCAACTAAATCTTCTATTTTCTTTTTTTTTTTT
Source organism: Rhizophora mangle (assembly GCA_037832345.1). Classification (NCBI taxonomy): domain Eukaryota; kingdom Viridiplantae; phylum Streptophyta; class Magnoliopsida; order Malpighiales; family Rhizophoraceae; genus Rhizophora; species Rhizophora mangle. The sequence continues at coordinate 18,122 of JBAPLJ010002227.1, read as the reverse complement.
GGGAGCATCCATTTATTTTTCAAATGATATTTATCATACTTACATTCACTTTATTCTTTTCTTGAAACTCTTCAACAACATAAATCCATCGTTGCTTATCAAAATGAGTTGAAGGTCTTAGTCTTTTTTTTTTTTTTAATAGCTCTTATGCAAATATCACCAAAAATATGAGTTATATTCTTATTCCACACAACCTTGAATGTCTTACATGCGCTATCTTGAGTTAGCCGGTTGTCATTATTTCTTCCCATCTACAATAAATTTAATTTGAAGCTCACAAACATAATTTTCAAATAAAGGTTACAATAAATCTTAAATAAAAGTCACAAACATATTTGTTGTATGTCATATTTGCCAAATGTCATATGAAATAAATGTCACAAACATTTCAAATTCAAATAAGTATTAAACACTTAATTTGGAAACATATTATGCTTTCTCAATTATTGCAGATGTTTTCTAGGCATTCAAAATTTTATAGGCAGCAAAAATTAAAACCAATTTAGACCAAGAGCAAATGACCGGTCATGAGCCGGTGGACTTGGTATGTTTCCTGCTTGAAAGCTAGTTTCTGATACCACATTAAAGCGTAACCAAAAAGGACAAGTATATTTGGAATATTGCTTAACGTAAAAGAGAATGCATAAAATCTATAGCTAATTAAAATTGATCAACTTGAATGGCAGTGACTAATGAATCAGTGCATATTAACCACAAATGTAAATTGCAGTCCATCGTGTGCTTCCTGTCAACACATGCATGTGGTGCACACGCCAAGGGCATAGAGCACCGGTTAAGTAGAACCAACAAAGTTAGGAAGCCCACGGGGAAAGAAAAGTAACTGAGATAACAGTTTTAATATAATATTGACGAGAACAAATAAATCGGCCCATAAACACATGTTTACCAATTTGCATGCCATATGCAAAGAATCTAATCAATTAAACCATTAGAGCTGAATGTACATTTGCAAAGATATTTACTGAAGATCATGGGGGAAAAAGCATGATTCAATTAAGATAGTTTCTTTGAATTGGAATAAAATGGCACACCCATATTTCAAGAGAACAGAGGAAGAAATACAATAATATTTACCAAGGAGACAAACCATTGTACCATAAATATGTGACTATGCTTCACTGATTGCTGCAAGAGTCTTACAGGATCTGAATGGACCTTAATAAACATAAATGTTTGTCAAATCTGAAGTTAAACGTAGGTCACTCTAGAGTCCAATGAGACTTCTGTTTGTCAAATTCTAACAGACTTCTGTTTTGGAATTGTTTCGTCAATAAGATCATGTGGTGTGCACAAACGCTAATTTTGGTTGAATGAATTTTGTAGGCACCCAAGAGGAAGCAGCAGAGGCGTATGACATTGCGGCCGTAAAATTCCAAGGCTTGAATGCTGTAACCAACTTCGACACGAGCAGATAGGACGTGAATAGTATACTTGAATCCAGCACGCTGCCAATTGGTGGGGCGGCACAGCGCACCTGCATGCCTGGCCTATTGCTACTATTACTGTTGCATTTCATCAACAACAAGCTCAGCCTTTCATCGGCGTGGTGCAGCACTATCATCCTTATGACTATGGCCAAAGCCGTGCGAGCAAGAACAGGACCTGATGCTGCCAATAATCACAGCCACCAGCTACAATTAGGGAACACCCATGATCTATTTGAATCATCATCTTCTGTCCCGCACAACTTTATGAACGCAGACTCGCATTCCATGGAACATAGCTCTGGGTCTAACTCTAGAGGGTATTCCGACAATATATCCGATAATATCCGACAATAAGATGGGTCACTGCTAAAACAAAAATTGAACAATAAAATTAAATTCAAGTGTATTTAAATAAATTTTATAATTTATATAAAATATAATTTTATCAATATAATAAATTTTCATTTAAATTAAAAGGTTATTTTTAGCATGGTTTTGACAAAATTTGTCATGACAAAATGCCTCTCATGTTTGTTTTAGTGACCTCTCAACAATTATTCTATAGTCCATATAATTATTTTATTAAAAACTTTTCATATACCAAGATATAAGGTTAGAAGAAATTTAATTTACATAAAAATTAAATATATGCAACTTAAATCTTACTGTATGAGATTGAAGTAATGATGTTAACTTTTCTATGCACACTTCTTTGCTCATACAATTAATCCTTTTTATGTATTGAAAATATAAAGTTAACATTTATATAATCTTTTTCATTCTTCTTGACTAACTATATTACATAAAATTGCATAATATTTGTTGCAACTTCTATATGTTTAACTTTGTTTTCATTTTACTCAAATACAACTACTAAAATAGAAATGAGCGTATGCCATCACTAACTCTAATTGAAACTAAAAAAAGGATTTAAAAACAAGTTAAAGTAATTTTTTAGTGCAAATACTGTGAGTTGATTTTTCTTTTCCTTTTACATTTTTTTTCATGGTTTTAACAGACATTGTAGTGATGATTGGTAACATAGTTACAATGTCTAATAATTTACTTTTTCTATTCTTCTTTTTATTATAAACATAAATTTTATGATAATTTTTTTGGCTTATTTGAGGACAAAGTCTCACACATTTGCTTTTTAATTCTTTTATAAATCTAATGTCCTTTTTCAAAACTTTCAATTTGGATGCCAAAACTCCTGGATTCTTCATTGAGGAACATATTCCCTAGTGAATTTTGAAAAATATGATAAATTAAGTCTAACATTTGTTTTATATATTATAATTGATAAAAATATATTATAATTAATTTATTATTGTATATATATATTTGAAATCTATTTTAAAACAAAAAATTGCTTTAGTTTGTAAGATGCGATAATAGGCTACTGTCAAGTTGTTAATTGCATCTTCCATAGGAGTTTCCTTTATGTACTCACAAAAATAAAAAACTTAAGTGAATACATAAAATAATCTCTTTATTATTATATAAAAAATATTAATATAATATAAAATATTTTATATATTATATAATAATTATTTATATTTAGTTAAATTCATTATTTTTTAACGTATGGGCCACGGTTGCCACTGGAGCCACCGAAGAAGTAATTAGATGATTTGTTCAGCACGAGAAACCTGTCCTCGATGCTGACCGTGACTCCAAAAGGAGCACAGTTATTTTCAGGCCAACAGAGCGGGCGGTGGGCATTCGAGTCAACCGTGTGCGTGAGTGTATCATTTATCAATAATGTCAATGCGGTAACGATTGGATGAGGGACTTTCATGGTGGACCCCATCTATCCGTGTGCCAAGATTTTCAATTCCATCCAAATCTAATCACGACCGTCAAACCTAGAAATTCCTCCGTGACTTTGACCGCATGCGGTATTAAAATTCCAAGTCTTCGGAAACAAGTGGCCGTGGAAATTTGTAAGCTGTAACAAAGGAGACTGCTTCGGCCACATTCGAATCTACCATCTGCGCACACCGCACGCCAAGGAATAGTCAAAACTCAAAAGAGTAATATTGACGAGAAATTTTCACAACATAATTCTAATTACCATCAACTACAGCCGTTTGACAATTCCTATTTGTAGAATCCCTAAGTCAAAAAGGATGGAGATGGATTATTAATCGGCTCGAGATGGTAAAAAGGGACAAAAACGCTAGTGAATTGTGAAAAAAAGGATAAAAAACACAAAGAGAGACAAAACAAATAACAAAAATTGACCAAAGTTCAATCGAGCAAAAAGTAGCCCAGTTGACATCTAGCAAATAGCACATGGCTTAATTGTCCCCAAAGGCGGACGGCCACCCCTTGAAAAGGCTAGGGATTTCTTTTAATTATTTCTTTTTAACTTCCCTCCAGATCCCTCCATAATTAAAGTTCGTCTTGTTGCATTATAATTGGTTGCGTTACATGTCAGTTAATATATGGGATTTGGACTTTTAACTAATAGTTTGTATAACCACTTAAAGCCAGTTCAAGTGATTACAAAAGTTTTGGACATAGCGAAGGTTTTGGGATCGAATAGTGTAATGCACATCTTTTACAAGGTATAAAAAGACTTGGAAAAGTTCTCCTTTTCACTTACAACAACTATTATCTAACAACTTACTATTTTTGATTTATAGTAAAATGTGTAGTAAACATCACCACGATTCATTGCTGTATATATATATATATATATACATACAGATGCTAATTTTATGACAATGGATTGCCACGTGGCATCGTTGTATTTACTTCTACCAGCGGAAGATCACGGGGCAAGGGCATTTTGCGAGGTTTACTCTCTTTAGTCCCCACCGTAAATCCTTGCTTCCATTGCAGCATTGTGTATCTCACAAAGAGTCCTAATGCTATGTGCTTAAATTAGTCAACTTGGGCAGCCCCGCGCCAATTATGCTGAGTCTAAAATCTCTCCGCTTTATGATTTACTCTTTACTCCTAGCATGTGATTTGGTCAAGCTGTATATTTTGATAAAAGTAGTTTTTTTATTATTTTTTATCCAATTTTTTTTTTGTGAATAAAAATTTTGAAACAAAACAATAGTATAATAATATTTATGTATAATGTAAGTAATATAATTAAAATTTTAATCCTAAAATCAATAATTTTGATTTTGTAATCAAAAAAATTAAAATTTCTATAATTCAATTTGTGTGCAGATTGTTTTTATTTTACTATTTGTAAAATTAAAAATTTTAAAATAAAAAGTACACCAATTTGAATGAAACTGTAATTTTTCTTTTTCTGAAATTGTTGATTTTGATCATACTCTCATGTCAAAAAAATGATTAGCCATATATCATACAATTTGAACAAAAAATACCAGAAATTATTAATCAATAATAATGAATGAAAAATAGAAAGTAATTAAATAAGAAAATATAAATATAATAAAAAAGTATTGAAAAAAGAATTCTGACTTGCTTCCTTAACACTTGAATCAAAATTTTTGCAAAAGGAAAATAAAATGTGCCGGCTACCTGAAGGCCTCCTTTAATTCTTTTCTTTTATTAGGCTGAAAAAAAATGTCTTATAAACATGTATCTCTAAGCTTCCTATTTTTGGTATGATACTTAAGCTTTTTGAAATATATTAATTTTTTAACAGTATTATTTGCAGTTATTTACATATTTATTAGTTGCTATTAGTCATTGACTTGTACACTGCTTTCAAATTGCTGCCTTTGGGAGTTTAATTAGCTTTTCTACACATTGAAGTTGTTAGGAACTCCTTGCATGATTCAATTGATTTGTAGGAAAAGATACACACTTTGCATTGTCCATTTTGGTTAAGCACCTTGATCATAAGAATGTTCTCAAGAAGTCCAAAATGTAATTGGACATTGTTCATGTTGCTACCTATCTCGCTCAAAAAGCTAAGGTTCAACTATCTTATGCCATAATTGGTGTACTAAGTGATATGGTAAGACATTTGTGTAAAAGAATACACTTCTCTCTTGATGATTCAAATCTTGGGGTTGAAGTAATCGAGTGGAACTGCACAATTTACACAGCAGTTGATGAGTGCGTTGTGCAGTTATCATCCAAGGTACGTTACATTTTTGGTCCTAATGGGTGCCAAAGCTATGACTATACCATTTCTTTTTTTGTTTTTTGGTAGCATTAACTGTCACAGATTTTACACCTGAGATTAGTAGTATTGTAAGGTATAAATTTTTGCTGCAGCAAGATAATGTCAAGCAAATAACTTTCTCTGATGGCATCTAAAGCCGAAAGGTAACCAATTTGTAGGTTGGAGACGCAGGTCCTATTCTTGATACCATGGTTGTGATGCTGGGGAACATGCCAAATATTGCAGTTATGGCCCAAACCTTGATTGCTGCCATTTATCGTACTACTCAAATTGTGGCATCTATCCCTAAGTTTTCCTATTAACCTTTTATGTTGTTGCTTTTTTCTTTTTCTTTTTTTTTTTTCCTTTCTATAGGCATTTCTTGAGGCATTATTTCATCAATTGCTTTTCGCTATGGTCTTTGACAATCATGAAACCAGGGTGGGTGTACATCGTATACTTCCCATCGTTCTTTTTCCTTGTTTTGTTTATTGTCGTCCTTGTTTTCCTGCGTCCATCTCAAATAAGGCCCCAGAGATACAAAGGACACTTTCAACAAACTTTCATGAAGTTGAAGAATAATGAATATTCCTCTCACAAGAGAACATGCTCGAAGACAAAATGGACCAAACTCTTGATCATGAGGATGTAAAGATCACAAATTCTTCCATGATGAATCGATTGAAATCAACTTAAAGCTGAGCTAGTAGCACAAAAAGGTGCCAACCATTAAGTGCAGCAGATGAGATGAGTGGGAGAGACCCAGCTAAAGAACATGTATGTTTAATTTTTATGTAGTTTGTTGCTTACATGTTGTAAATGTTTAGCTACCATTATAATGAAGAACAATAATCTACTACATATTGACTAAGCCAAGGAATATGAAGAATACGATAAATTGAGGTTCAGATATTGCTATGGTTACTGCATTGTGCGGGCCTTTGCAAGTATTTGCTTTTATATTAGGTGCAATGATTGTGATTGATTGCAAGTGTAGTGTCACTGGTGACCTATCATTTAAAATAATTTTCTTTCGAATTGCTGAACTTGCAATGGAAATGATTTTGCCTTTTTTGTATAGATGGTTGTGCAATACTCTTTTGGGCTTTGATAAGTGGATGTTGACAATCTAGCAGACTTGGCTTTTTTCCAAAACGGTATATTGGAAGCATGGTTGCAAACTAAAGGTCTTGGTGATGCTGACCAAGTGCTTGCATATTTTGATGTTTTAAATCTTGGTGAACCTCCTGTTGATGTGAAGATGGATACCAATATGGAAGGGTTGACCGTTGCATATGGAAAATGGGCATCTGCGGTAGCTACAAGGTTACATGCTGAAGGGCTTTCATGCAAGGTGAACTAATCCTCTCTCTCTTTTGTACTTGAAGCTAGTTTTAGGCATTCTTTAAACTGACATGCTTTCTTTCTTGCAACTTTATTTTGTAACTTAAGCTTTTAGTTTGATAGGGATTGGGTAGGCATTAGATATTCATCAAAGAATTCAGCCATCATGTTTGGGCTAAATATTAGTCAGTGTGAGCTTTAAACTATGTCTTTGGTAGCATTAAGAACTGCAATTTTGGATTAATTCTATTAGAAATTTAGAAGATGTCTTACCTCTTTGATATGTGGGGATGCTGTGGAGGATCTAGGCTTGCCCATACAACCCAAAAGCTTGAAGTAAGTACTTTCGCAAGTATACTACACTCAGGATTCTGATAGTTATGAATGGTGTCAGGGAATTCTATAATTTTATTCATGTTATTAGGTTCTTGCCAAGGAAGCTTTCCTAAAGCAAATGCCAAAAAAGTTGATCTAGATCTCAGCATTTATACTTGTTGGAGCTCGCCATCCTGGGGCAACTATTGGTGTTGGGGAGAAGGAATTCTGCTTGGAGATAAAGCTACCTCTAAAATGGAATATAATACACTTGAACTTTAGTTCTTACATAAATTTTGTATGGTCCCATGTTAGTTCTAAGGGCTAATTCTTAGATGGACTACTTCATAGTCCTTTGATGGGTTGAGTTAGAGTGGATTATTTAGTTTAGTCTATCTACTTATTTCATACTGATAACATGAATTTTTCTTATTTGGGAAATCTATATTTCTGGCATGCTAAATCTTGGTTACATATTTTGTAGACTTATTAGCATTGTTTCTGTTATTTCAAGTGCATAATTGAATGAAGAGTAACTTTTAACTATGAGGTAGCAACTTCTGGAAACTTTCAAAAAAGCAAAGAAAACAGAGTGAATATCTTTGTATGTATACAGAGCTGCTGTTGCTGTTGCAACTAATTCTTGAATTTCTCATGTTTTGAGCCTATATCATCATGTCTGTATATAGTTTTCTTTATAGCCTTCACGACTTGAATTTTTTTAACTTTATATTACTTTGTTGATGCAATTTCTGGAGCTCTCTGAATGACAGTTACACAATTGTTGCTGAGCTTGCTTTAAGGTTCCTTAACATGAAAGGTTTCTCAATTTTTTTTCCTTTACATTGAAGATTTTCTGCAATTTTCATGTCGCTTCAGTTTTTAACTTTGACCAAAATTACAAGTTATCCTTCAACACCCCCTCTCAATTTGTAATTTTGAATTTCTTCTTGACCTTTTCTCTTGTAACTCTTTTGGTAAGAATATCTCATGTGGAAACCTTGAATGCTTTCATTTTTTTTCATTGAAAGCTTATCAAATTATCTTCACATATTTTGAAGTTTTGAGCCTTTGAATTCATATTTCTCATGCATCTTTGGCTTCTGACACCAAAGCTTCTAGGGAAAATAATTTTGCTCACAGTCTGCTACATGATCCTCATTGCACTTGCTTCTCTCTTGACATCTTACTTATATTCTTTCATCTCCTATTTGACCTCATTGTAGAACTCTCTTCTACGGGTAGTTATTGATAATAATTAGTGACTACTACAAATTTTGTGCGATAAAGATCGTCCTTTTTTGCAAGCTTCAATATTCATAGAATTCTCCATCAAATATTAAAACTTGACTTTGAGTGTATATGAAGATGGTAATAGGATTATCTGTGGCCATGATTTTACTAGGATAAGAGTACACAGTTTTTGATAGAAGAGTCAAATTTGTGAGGAAAGGACTAAATTGTGACTTTAGGAATTGAGGGATCAATCCACAAAACTTTTTGGGCTTACTAGTTGAAATAGTGTCATACAATTTTTTGTACCCAGAAATTGTTGTCAACTATTTTCACGCAAAGACTTCTGGTTTTGTTTTTGATCAAGGATGATATAATATCTGATTTTCAAGAAACTTCAGCTGCAAAGTCTCAACATTGTGCCCTTTGGATCTAACTTTGAGACCACTTGTGTCAAATGCATGATTAGATGGATCATTAGGTGGCAACTTTCAGAAACTTTCAAAAAAGGGGGCAAAACAGAGTGAACGTATTTGTGTGGATATGTGGGGTTGCTTCTCCTGCAAATAATTATTGGATTTCTTGTTTTTTACGCCCATTTCTTCTTTTTCTAAGGTTATGAAGTCCATGTTTGCATATAGTTTTCTTTGCCATCTTCATGAGTTGTATTTTTCAACTTCCTTCATTAGGATAATGTCTTAGTCTCTCAACAATAAATTTATAATTGTTGAAAGGCTTCCTGATTTCTGTTCCCTAAGAATATTTTCTGGAATTTTCTTGTTGCTTGATTCCTTAACTTTGACCAAAATTACAAATTACCTTTTCACAATGTTGTTGAAGACTTGGAGTATAATAAATGACCTATATCTTGAGACTTAACTGACAATTTGAACTTTTGGGTGGAATCGTTTCTTAACATGGTATCCGAGTCTTCATGATCAAGTAATCATTAGTTCCAATCATGCTCACTCACATTTTGCATTGGGGGTGTGTCGGAGTATAACATATAATCCATATCTTGGGTATCACCCAACAGCTTAAAGCTTTTGGGTAGAATGGATTCTTAATGAAGATTGTTTATGTTATTATTGCAGCATTGCCATTCACTTCTTGCAGAAGCCTTGCTTTTGTAGTTTTGTTTCAAGAGTCAATCTCTTTTTTGATTGGATTTCCTATTAGGCAAATTTTCTATTCCTAATTAATCAAGGATGTCCAAATTTTATAATGATTAGAAGTGTTAATAGTCTTTACATATAGGGTTTATACGATATTTTCTGAGGTTATTTTGGGGGTTTTCTGCCTGTCAGTAATTTTTACCTTTGAAGTTTGAGGCTCTCTTGTCTTGATCTAGGAGTAAGATTGATTCTAGAAGTTACGAGTATGATGCTGGTAGTTTTTTAATTCTATTAGTGGGATACTAATAAGTTTTTTCAATCTCTATTGCTCTTCATATTTTATCCAATATATATTGAATGACACAAATTTAAATTCCGTACTTAAAATCCCAAAATTTAAATTTCCCAAGCTCTAATAAAATCTAGACCTCAACAACCTTAAATCCTCCTGTTATGGACTCATTGCTGGATGAGTGTATGAAAGACATACTAATTAGGTTCCAAATTAAGTTTTTATTTTTTTACTTTATCTTTAAATTATTTGAGTTTGTTGGGAATTTATCTCTTACATTATACAGTTTTTTAAATTTTGTAATTTAAATTTAAAATTATAGATTTTTTATTTTTAGTAAACTTGTCCTATTTAAAGAAATTAATAACTAATAAAATGTCTTAACTGAATTTTATTATTAATCTAGGATTTGGGCTCTCTCTCTCTTAATGACGCCTAAGGTTTTAGCCTCTTTTTGATAAACTGAGCTTTTATTATAAAAATAAGTCATTTTGAGAACTGTAATAAAGGAAAGGGATAACTTGTAAAGTTAGACTTTTCTGTGAATCACCCAATGACAAGATCCTTGGTCAAAGAAGGTAACACCTCCCCTCCTAGTTTTTCCTTGCATCTCCATTGCTAGCATCAAGTCTGCATTATAAGTTATAGTTGTATCATGAAATGAGATAGCTATGGTGCTATTTGTGGTTTTAGTTGTTCAGTCTTATTGCAGAACTTGCTTCTGCAGCAGCTGCAGAAAAGGGGGTTACATTTGATGCTGCTATAGAAGAAAGATTATGTGCTTACTCCCGGGTTGTTGCCCACTTCCCAACAACTATTAAAGAGGTAAAGTGCTTCAGTTGCAATATTTATTGTTTTTGTATATTGGGGATGAATATTTGTTTATGTGCTATCTATCTTATGACTTATTTCCTTTTATAGGAATTCAATAAATTGATGCAATTATCCATGGTATTCATCTAATAATGGTTCCATCTATCTCTTAAGAAATGAGAACTTCTGTGCAAAACAAAATATATAATGAAATTTGAGGTATCATTTAGTTTAGTAGATAATAACACATGAACCATACATCTTATCTTTTCACATATCCAACAACATTGAAGCCTTGTAAACGGAGAAATATTTTTTTATTTCAAATACATGAACCATATAGCTTAGATGAATAAAATACATGATTAGTGATTATGCATCTAATTGTTAGATCACTATCTTGGTCATTATACTTTACTCAAATATTTGAAGAAGATTGTTTCTTCAAATTTTGATGTTGGTAGCCTTGTCTCCTCAGCTAGTACCCATTTCTTTGCCATTGGAAAACAAAGAGTTAAGTGCAGAAAGTGTGCCTTCCTTTTGTATAGCTAGATGAAAATAGAATTTCTAATTCCATCTTTCTCACTAAAATCTTGCAATTCAAATGGAGGAATGGTTGATTCTATGCTCTCCTTAAAAAGGCAATTACTGAAGGGAGACTGGATCCTTGTCCTCTACATACTTCATGGCTTAAGGAGTTAAATCTTGTCTAGTTATATTGTTAAATTATGTAGTTGTATCTTTTAATTGATCCTTTTAGGATTGCTTCTTATGACATTATACTAACTATTCACAATATACAGTATTGTAAAAAAAAATGTCTTTGTACCATGGATATTTGTATTTTGATAAAAAAATCCAATGCAAGTTGAGTTGGTGACGAAAACAAGATCCAACATACATGTTAAGATTGGATTTATCTTATAACTACTTGACAAAGGATATACCAATAGACTTTAGAAATTTGGACGGTCTTTGAACTTGTCCATTATGTTTGTGTCATTGTTAAAAATGGAGTCCTTGCAAGTCAATTCACATAAGAAATTACTCTCCACTCCTTTTTAAGTCTTGGCCGTGCTTTGAAAAATCCAAGTCTTTCGTTAAAAAATGAGTATTAGTTTTATCATCCATGGGTCAATATTTATAATATAAAATGGAGAGAATTTTTCAATTTAACTCAATTTTTAAGTGAATTAAGTTAAATTTATGTTAAATGTAAGTGAAAATTAAAAAAAAAAAAGAGATTTAATTGAAATAAGAAAGAAAAATAAATTTATATAATTTAAAATTATGTATATAATATCTCAAATAAATAAATAAATATAACAAATATAGGTTGAAAATATCTTAATGGTGAGACATTCATAAACAAGAGATTTATGCATCTAACATAAAATATAATCATTTAATTGTGGCAATGGTAGGTCAAGGTCACCTTTTTTGAACACAAAATAAGAAAATCAATGGATTAGTGGGACATTATTGCATTAATGAAACATTAATATCAATCAAAGGTTGTGTCTTTCTTATAACTCATTTTTACAAGCAATTTTTTCAATTGTAATTGTTGAAAACTATTCCAACTTTACAAAATATTCCCATTACATTAACATTAAAGCCTCCTTTATATTTATAGTCTTCATGATTTGGTTTGATTAAATAGCTAAGTTAAATATAAATGAGAGTCAAAATAGAGAAAAGAATAAACAAATTATTTGTTAAAATAATCATTACATAATATTTCACTTCAAAATTCAATAAAATATTATACATATTTCATTAAAATTTTATTTTACATATCATTAATGATGGAATCATACTAGCTTATTATGTAATGACATTAGACTAATTAATTTTGTATTTTATGATGTCTCAAACTTATCATAAACTAATGCCTATGACAATAATTTTTTTAAAATATAACTTTGAGACTTTAAGAGCAAAATAAACATGTATGTATTTTGTTTTGGTATATTTATAACAAAAACTCAAATTTTATAAGCATTTGAAGGAGACTTAATTTATCAAATTAAATGTAGTTGATTGTTGTGTTATAATATCTGACAACATATATATAAATTATTATTTTATGTCTTTACTCTTCTTCTTTAGGAATGCTACTAAGTTGAATACAAAAGCTTTTTCTTCACTTCTAAATCATATACAAAGACTTTTATTACATGACATGTGCAATTGACTCTATTATTACAAAGTTGACTCCTTTTTGATCAATTAGGAAGGGACTCATGACATGTTTAGCACAATGCGTTAAGGATAGTAATGGGATGCTAATAAATTAGATACAAAGATTTTTCTTCTCATTTGATTCTTATTTTTTCTACCAACTTCATTGATGTAACCATTGATTTTGTTGTCATATTGTGAAAGTGATGCTTCTCATTTGGTTTACCTTCATTATACAACAAGTGCTTCTTATTTGGTCAACCTTCATTATACAAAAGTGCTTCTTATTTGGTCTACCTTTCATTACATGGCAAGTGCTTCCCATTTGGTTCACCTTCATTACACAATAAGTGCTTCTCATTTGGTCTTTCATTACACAACATGTGCTTCTCATTTGGTCTACCTTTCATATTGTGAAAGTGATGCTTATCATTTTGTAATAATAATAATACATTTTCTCTTTTTAGTATAATTTTCTAAGGCTTGAAAATTGGTCTTATTTTTATATCTCAATTTGTTATATTATTACATTTTGCAGCATTGTTTACTATGGTAATTGCGGCATATCATTGGGTTTTCTAGACTAAGACATTATTTTTGACAAAATTTATATATTTATTTGTTTTTATACATTATAGATATTTTTATAGTAATACATGCATGAGGTCCTTTCAAACCACATCATTGTAGAAATTAGAGAGATTAAAAGTTAAGTCTTGGACACGCTTTGGAAATTAGAGAGGTTATAAGTCAAGTCTTAGACACCCATTTTTTGTTTGCATTATATAGGCATAGGGTCCTTTTGGACCATCTCATTTTGGAATTTAGAGAGGTTAAAAGTCAAGTTTTGGACATGCCTTGGAAATTAGAGAGGTTATATAAGTCAAGTCTTGGACATGATTTGGAAAAATCTAGGCTTGTATTAGATCATGAATATCAATTACATTATTCATGCTTCAAGTCAAGGTCTTCTTTGAATACAAAATTAAAAAGCATTCTATAAGTTACAACTCATTTTTGCAAGCAAAGGTGTAGTTTCGTAGTTGGTGAAAAAATATTAATAGACCTGTTACATTTTCATGAAAGTCTTCTCTGTAATAGTAATTTTTATGATTTCATAAGGTTAAATATTTATGTTATGTATGAAATAAAAAAATGACAAAAAAAATTAATTATTTGTTAAAAGGATACCAAATAGGCCCATTACATTTTCACAAAAGTTTTCTTTGTACTAGCAGTTTTCACAATTTTGTAAAGTTAAATAACTATATCAAATGTAAAAGAGAACAAAAATAACTAAATCATAAGGTTAAATATTTATGTTATGTACAAGATAAAAAAAATGACAAAAAAAATTAATTATTTGTTAAAAGGATACCAAATAGGCCCATTACATTTTCACAAAAGTTTTCTTTGTACTAGCAGTTTTCACAATTTTGTAAAGTTAAATAACTATATCAAATGTAAAAGAGAACAAAAATAACTAAATAAATTAATTATTTGTTAAAGAGATCATAACTAAGTTATGATTTCTTCTCTTTTAATAACTGAAGATGAAGTTTAGATCTAACTAAAGATATTGGTTGTAAATTTTTGATTTAATCAATTTGCCTTTAATCACATTGAAAGTAAAATGAAAATCTTTGGGATGGACTAAATTTATCTTATAACTAAAGATAAGTAGGAGAAAAAAAAGAATTAATAAAAAAAAAAGACATAACTAAAACGAAGAAACTTTAAGGATTGAGATAGTATTACAAACTTGACTCCTTTTGTTGTCATATTGTGAAAGTGATGTTTCTCATTTGGTGTACCTTTTTATGACACAGCATGTGGATCTGAGTTTCGTATTTCAAAATTGACTCCTTTTCATGTGTTGTTCTACATATAGGTGCCTCAGCAATTACAATGGTGTGTGCAAAAATTAAAAAGCTTTTTGGATTTTTCTTTTTGTGCTTGTTAATTTGCATGACAATGGATTCTGTTTTTCCATGAAATATGTGTTGTGGGTTCTGATCAATTTAATATGGTTAAGTGGTTATGAGAGTTGCCTAGAGGAAGAGAGGTTGGGTTTATTAAGTATTAGGGACTACTTCGAGTCAAATGGAGTGAGGACAGAGCTTATGCTTCCTTCCTGGACTGATAATCTGGCATCTGACTGCTGCAGCTGGGAACGAGTCCAGCGTAATAGCACTACTGGCTGAGTGATTGAGCTCTTTCTCAATAACACTAGTCTCGAACCATGCTACTTTCCTAGTGATTTTGAAAGAATTTAGTTTTTAAACGTGTCATTCTTTCTTACTTTTGAGGAGTTGCACAATCTAGACTAGAATCAGAATTGGTTTAGTGATTGCTACCAGAATCATGGTACATATTACGCTTCTTTACCTTTCCTTCTTTGCCTCTTGTTTTCATGTGCACAGCAATTCCAAGCCCACACAGAGTTGCAGACAAAGCTAAGTTAGCTTCTGTTCCGCAGAAGATTTTTATGTTAAAAATTGTTTTTATGTCTTAAATCGGAACCTCATGATCTTATATTAGTTCAATTATTTCTAAGATTAACTTGTCTTGTAAATGCATGAATGAGAATGTGGTCATTGTAAGTGGCAGAAACATAATCATTCTGTATTTATTCAAGAGCTTTGTTGCATAATTGAGAAAATTTTTCTACAGGTTTTGAGAAGATTTCTAGTTTGAAGAAGTTAGAAGTCCTAGATTTTTCACGGAACAACTTCCCAAATAATAATATCCTCCAAATGTTATGTGAAATCAAATCTTTGAGGACGCTGAACCTGAGCTTTAACTATTTTTGAAGATCTTTCCCAATTGAAGGTATTAAAAAGTGTATACAATATTATCTTTCATCAAACAATTTTTTTTAATTTATTTAATTCTTTTAATTATTCATCCCTTTAAATTTCAAATTATAATTTCAATTACCAAAAAACATTCTTAAGTAGTAATGCTAAAAATTAAACGAAAAACCCTCTTAGATATATCTCATGGACATATCTCATATAACTCACAAATCCCCTTCTCTTGATGGTGAAAAATTAAGTTTGGATATTACTAAATATGATTATAAATTTTTGTTTAGATCAATCTTAGTCAAATCATATATGATGTGAGTAGTAAATGGGAATTTATAAGATGCAATAAATTTATTTTGCCACATAGAATGATTTTCACAAAAGGAAAACAAACAAAAATAAAAGATCTAACTTATAAGTTGAAACTTTAGGGACATATAAACGCTTGCATTACTAAAATTTGATTTAACTTCAAAGAAAAGAATAGAAAAAAACAGAGAGAAATTGAAAGAATTTGTAACATGTAAAGAAGACTTAAAGTGGAGAATTTTATTGAAATTTGATTACCAAAAAGACATAAAGTCTCCACACTAACACCTATGACCATAATTTCCTTAAAATCTACATTTGAGACTTTTTTTATTTTAAATACCTTTAAGATTTTGATTAAATTAAAAAGTAAGATAAATGTATTCAATTTTTTTTAGTATATTTTAAATTAAAACTCACATTTTGTAAGCATTTTAAGAAGGCCTATTCTTTTCTTTAAACTTAATTTCTCTTTGACTAGTCAAATTAAACCTTGTTGATGGTTGAGTAATATCATCTCACTACAAAAACCAATATAAAAAGAGAATTATAAAGAATATAAAAATGAAACATATTTTTTTTGAAAAGTAAAAGTCAATATTGGTTGCACTTAAAATATATATATACACAAAAATTGAGTAAGGCAAAAAGCCTTAGCATTTGTCGGGTTTTATAGTTGGATGCCCAACTGGAAGTTGGATTAATTTTCATTTGTTGTTTTGTATATACTTAAGTGCCTTAGAAATAAGAAAATAGTGAGTGCAAAATTAGAAGGTACACTTCTTTTACTTTCCCTTTTTTGCCTCTTGTATTCATGTGCACAGTGGGTTGCTAACCAACTTATTGCAAGTGGTCATTACAAGTGGCAGAAACATAATAACTATGCATTCATTCATGTGATTTGTTGCATGAAAAAAAAAAATTGTTCCAACAAGTTTTGAGAAGATTTTCAATTTGAAGGAGTTGGAAGTCCTAGATCTTTCATACAACTTCTTCCAAAACAATATCATATAGTACTTGGGTGAAATTACATCCCTGAGAACTTTGAACTTGAAAGACATTGAACTTAACAGATCTTTTCCAATTAAATGATACTTTAAAACATATACAACACCATCTTTCATCAAACATTTATTTTTTCTTAAAAAAATTAAAATTTTATTTAATTTATTTAGTTGTTCATCTTTTTAAATTGAAACAATTTGTGACATGTTAGGTAAGGTGGAAAATTTTATTCATTTGTGACTACCAGAGACATAAAGTCTCTATACTAAAAGCTTATGACTAATACCAAAGACATTTGATTAAATTAGAAAATACAAGACTTTGATAAATACATGTCAATTTTTTTAGTATATTTTAAAATTAAAACTCACATTTTGTAAACATTTGAAAAGGTCAAATTTTTTCTATTTTAAACTTAATTTCTCTTTGACCAATCAAACTAAACCTTGTTGATTGAGTCATATCATTTCACTACAAAAACCAATATAAAAAGTGAATTATAAAAAAATAAAATAAAAAATATAACATATTTTTCTTGGATACGGTATAAAGTAAAAGTGAGTTTTGTTATACTAAAATAAGGTAAAAAAAAGAAATAGATAAATATAGTTACTATTGCAGTTCTTCCAAGTTACTATTTTATATTTTAATGGTATGAAAACTTTTTTATTTTAACATATACATGCACAATATTAGTACATATATGTTTTCATTTCTCTATGAAACAACTATAATCTGTCCTTAGAGTTAAAGGATATTGAACACCTACAGATACTAGATTTAAGTTGAAACTTTCTCAATGATCCCCCAAAGGTCCAAGGTAGAGACATCATTCCTCTTTTTTCCCTTTCTTTAATTTTTTTTTGATTTTTTTTCCTTTTGTTTCATCATTTAGAAAAGATAAAAAATATTGGTATTGTTTTGTAAGAAAATTTTGGAGCTGTAATCATAAAGTTATCTTATTGTTTTGTATTTTTTATTAATTTTTTTATACATATTTTATTTTTTACCTTTATTATACATTTTATGGATTTTTAAGTACATTACATAATTTTGTAAAATAAAAATAAATTACAAGACAAATTATTATTTTTATTTCATAAATGACATCATTACGATACCGTAATATGTATATATATCTAAAGCATTGTT
>JBAPLJ010002226.1:0-20551 GCA_037832345.1 Rhizophora mangle | reverse complement strand
CAACTGCAACGGATCCCATCAGTTGAACGCACGGTACTGGGATCCGGAAAGTCCTCGTCTCGCGCCCTTCTCCTAGATTCCGGGCACGGATCTCGGAAAATTTTGACCGGAATGCCGGACGACGATGTCGACGGAGCCCAATAGCTGCCGAAGCGGGAGAGGGATGAGAGAACGGGCGAGTTTTGGCAAACAGCGCTGAACGGCAACCATTGGGAAGCCTCGGAAGCGGTGAAACAGCCAAATTTTGGCCAAAGCGACTGGGGCAATGGGGGGGCAGCTCGATTGGCAGCGCGACGGAGCTCGGAACGAGCGTTACATCGAGCGGGGAGGGGACTTGTGGGTCCGTGCGCATCAAGAGTTGTGACGGCTTGCGTTCCCAGGGGGCTGCGCGCCCCTCCTTCCGCGCGCGGGGAAATTCGACCGTTCCCGGGACGAAGGCGCCGCAGGAGGATCTTCGGGGACGTCTCGGGCTCCGCGAAGGAAATCTGCTGGGGGCGGATGGCTCGGGGAGAAGCTCCTGGGGATTTCCGGCGCTGCGGGTGGCGGGTGCGATTATACCGGCGCTAATGCACTGGATCCCGGGACGGGACGCTTGGGAAGTGGAACTGCGGCGGGTGACCCCCTGGGAAGCCTCACGTTGCACCCCTCCTTCCTTTTCCTTTCTTTGCGCTGGGATTCCCGGGTCGGCGGCAGTTCTGATGCGGGGGGAGGGCGGCCCCTCGGGGTTTCCTGCGCGCAAGTGCGACGGATCCCTGCAGTTGAACGCGCGGCACTGGGTCCCGAGAAGTCCTCGTCTCGCACCCTTCTCCCAGATTTCGTGCGCGAATCTCGAAATGGACAAATTTTGAGCAGAATGCCGAACCACAATGTCGACGGGGCCCAAAACTTGCTAAGGGGGAGAGAGACGAAAGAATGGGCGAGTCTTCGCAAACAAGGCAGCATTCTTGGGAAGCCTCGGAAGCACTGAAACAGACGAATCTTGACCCGAGTGACGGATTTAACCCCGAAGTTAAGCGTGCTTGGGCGAGGGTAGGAGTAGGATGGGTAACCTCCTAGGAAATCATCGCGCTGCATCCATTTCTTTTCCTTCTTCCGCGCTCGGATTCCTGGGTCAGCGGCAGTTTGCTGCGGTGGGAGGGCAGCCCCTCAAGCTCTCTTGCGCTCGAGTGCAACGGATCCCATCAGTTAAATGTGCAGCACCGGGATCCGCGACGTCCTCCTCTTTCGCCCTTCTCCTAAGTTTTCCGGGGACGGATGTCGGAACGGAGGGATTTAGAGCAGAATGCCGAAAGACAGTGCGGATGGGGCCCGAAACCTGCCGAAGCGGAAGAGAGACGAAAGAACGGGCGAGTTTCCGCCAACAATGTCGAACGGCAAATTTGGGGAAGCCTCGGAAGCACTGAAACGGCCAAATTTTGATCCGAGCGACGGGGTGCTGGTCCACGCGCATGAAAAGTTACGTTATCGAGGGGCTGCATGCCTGTCCTTCTCTACCCCTTCTTCCGCCCGCCAGGATATTCGACCCTTCCCGGGACGGCGGAACCGCGGGAGGAGCTTTCCGGGCCGTCTCGGGCTGCGCAAAGGAAATCTGCTGCGGGCGGAAGGCGGCGGGAAGAGCTCCTGGGGAATTCCGGCACAGCGGATGGGGGGTGCGATCAGACCAGCACTAACGCACCGGATCCCGTCAGAACTCCGAAGTTAAAGGTGCTTGGGCGAGAGTAGTACTAGGATGGGTGTGACCCCCTGGGAAGTCCTCGTGTTGCACTCCCCCTTCGTTTTCCTTTCTCTGTGCTCGCATTCCCGGGTCGTCTTGCGCCCTTCGCCCAAATTTCGGGCACGGATCTCAAAACGGACGAATTTTGACCAGAGTGTCGAACGACAGTGTCGACGGAGCCCCAAAAGCCGCTGAAGCGGGAGAGAGACGAAATAACGGGCGAGCTTCCGCGCAAATTTGGGGAAGCCTCGGAAGCACTGGAACAGCCGAGTTTTGATCCGAGCGACGGGGTGCTGGCCCGCGCGCATGAGACGTTGCGACGGTTTACGTTCTCAAGGGGTTGCGTGCCCGTCCTTCTCTGCTCCTTCTTTCCCCCGTGAGGATATTCGACCCTTCCCGGGACAGCGTAACCGCGGGAGGAGCTTCCCGGCGGTCTCGGGCTCCGCAAAGGAAATCTGCTGCGGGCGGAAGGCGGCGGGAAGAACTCCTGGGGAATTCCGGCACAGCGGATGGGGGGTGCGATCAGACCAGCACTAACGCACCGGATCCCGTCAGAACTCCGAAGTTAAAGGTGCTTGGGCGAGAGTAGTACTAGGATGGGTGACCCCCTGGGAAGTCCTCGTGTTGCACTCCCCCTTCGTTTTCCTTTCTCTGTGCTCGCATTCCCGGGTCGTCTTGCGCCCTTCTCCCAAATTTCGGGCACGGATCTCAAAACGGACGAATTTTGACCAGAGTGTCGAACGACAGTGTCGACGGAGCCCCAAAGCCGCTGAAGCGGGAGAGAGACGAAATAACGGGCGAGCTTCCGCGCAAATTTGGGGAAGCCTCGGAAGCACTGGAACAGCCGAGTTTTGATCCGAGCGACGGGGTGCTGGCCCGCGCGCATGAGACGTTGCGACGGTTTACGTTCTCAAGGGGTTGCGTGCCCGTCCTTCTCTGCTCTGCTCCTTCTTTCCCCCGTGAGGATATTCGACCCTTCCCGGGACAGCGTAACCGCGGGAGGAGCTTCCAGGCGGTCTCGGGCTCCGCAAAGGAAATCTGCTGCGAGCGGATGGCGGCGGGAAGAGCTCCTGCCGAATTCCGGCGTAGCAGATGGCGGGTGCGATCATACCAGCACTAATGCACCGGATCCCATCAGAACTCCGAAGTTAAACGTGCTTGGGCGAGAGTAGTACTAGGATGGGTGACCTCCTGGGAAGTCCTCGTGTTGCACTCCTTTTTCCTTTTCCTTTCTCGAAGCGCGGACGAGATTTGACCAGGGTTCCTTTTCCTTTCTCAAAGCGGACGAGGCGGAACGACAATGTCGACGGACCCCAAAAGCCGCTGAAGGGGGAGAGAGACGAAATAACGGGCGAGATTTCGCCAACAATGCCGAGCAGCAATCTTGGGGAAGCCTCATAACCGCCGGAACAGCCGAATTTCGACCCGAGCGGCGGGGCCAGTGGAGCACAACGTGATTGGCCGCTCGATGCAGCTCCGAAAGATCTTTCCATCGAGCGGTGACGGGGCTCGTGGGTCCATGCACGCCGAATGTGAGGATGGTTTACGTTTGCGGCGCGCTTTGCGTCCCTCCTTCTCCGCGTCTTCTTCCGCCTGCGGCAGAATTCAACCGTTCCTGGGATGCAGGAACCGCGGGAGGAGCTTCCGGGCCGCCCTGGGCACCGCGAAGGAAACCCGCCGCGGGAGAAGCTCCCGGGGATTGCCGGCGCTACGAGTAGCGGGTGCGATCATACCGGCACTAAGTTCGAAGTTTAACGTGCTCGGGCGAGAGTAGTGGTAGGACGGGCGACCTCCCGGGAAGTCCTCGTGTTGCACCCTTCCTTACCTTTCCTTTCTCTGTGCTCGGGTTCCCAGGTCGGCCGCAGTTTGCTGCGGGGGCAGGGGCAGTCCCTCGGGGTTTCCCGTGCGCAAGTGCAACGGATCCCATCAACTAAACGCGTAGTACTGGGTTCCGGGA
This sequence comes from Rhizophora mangle, assembly GCA_037832345.1. NCBI lineage: Eukaryota > Viridiplantae > Streptophyta > Magnoliopsida > Malpighiales > Rhizophoraceae > Rhizophora > Rhizophora mangle. Next base: position 16,880 of record JBAPLJ010002226.1, on the reverse strand, counting down.
AGTCCTCGTCTTGCACTCTTCTCCCAAATTCCGGGCACGGATCTCGGAACGGACGAATTTTGACTAGAATGTTGAATGACAACGTCGACGGGGCGCGAAAGCCGCCGAGGCGGGGGGGGGGGACGGGAAAGAACGGGAGAGTTTTCGCAAACAACGCCGAACGGCAATCTCGGAGAACCCCCGGAAGCACTGAAACAACCGAATTTGGACCCGAGCGATGGATGGGGCCGACGGAGCGCAGCTCGATTGGCAGCCCGACGGAGCTCGGAACGAACTTTCCATCGAGCGATGACGGGACTAGCGGGTCGACGCGCTTCGAAAGTTGCGTCGGTTTACGTTCTCGGGGGGCTGCACGCCTTTCCTTCCCGGCTCCTTCTTCCGCCCGCGGGGACATTTGAAAATTCCTGGGATGGTTGGACCGCGGGAGGAGCTTCCGGGCCGTTTTGGGCTCCGCGAAGGAAATCTGCTGCGGTGGGATGGTGCCAGGAGAAGCTCCTAGGGATTGCCGGCACGGCGGATGGCGGGTGCGATCGTACCGGCGCCAATGCGTCGGATCCCGTCGGAAATCCGAAGTTAAAGGCGGTTGGGCGAGAGTAGTACTGGGATGGGTGACCTGCTGGGAAGTCCTCGTGTTGCACACCTCCTTCGTCTTCCTTTCTCTGTGCTCGGATTCCCGGGTCGGTGGCAGTTTGCTGCGGGGGGAGGGTAGACCCTCGGGGTTTCCTGCGCGCAAGTGCAACGGAACCCGGCAGTTAAACGCGCAGTACCGGGAGGAGCTGCCTGGCCGCCTCGGGCTTCGCACTGGAAATCTGCTGCGGGCGGATGGCGCCGGGAGAAGCCCCTGGGGATTGCCGGCGCAACGTTATCGAGGGGCTGCATGCCTGTCCTTCTCTACCCCTTCTTCCGCCCGCCAGGATATTCGACCCTTCCCGGGACGGCGGAACCGCGGGAGGAGCTTTCCGGGCCGTCTCGGGCTGCGCAAAGGAAATCTGCTGCGGGCGGAAGGCGGCGGGAAGAGCTCCTGGGGAATTCCGGCACAGCGGATGGGGGGTGCGATCAGACCAGCACTAACGCACCGGATCCCGTCAGAACTCCGAAGTTAAAGGTGCTTGGGCGAGAGTAGTACTACTAGGATGGGTGACCCCCTGGGAAGTCCTCGTGTTGCACTCCCCCTTCGTTTTCCTTTCTCTGTGCTCGCATTCCCGGGTCGTCTTGCGCCCTTCTCCCAAATTTCGGGCACGGATCTCAAAACGGACGAATTTTGACCAGAGTGTCGAACGACAGTGTCGACGGAGCCCCAAAGCCGCTGAAGCGGGAGAGAGACGAAATAACGGGCGAGCTTCCGCGCAAATTTGGGGAAGCCTCGGAAGCACTGGAACAGCCGAGTTTTGATCCGAGCGACGGGGTGCTGGCCCGCGCGCATGAGACGTTGCGACGGTTTACGTTCTCAAGGGGTTGCGTGCCCGTCCTTCTCTGCTCCTTCTTTCCCCCGTGAGGATATTCGACCCTTCCCGGGACAGCGTAACCGCGGGAGGAGCTTCCAGGCGGTCTCGGGCTCCGCAAAGGAAATCTGCTGCGAGCGGATGGCGGCGGGAAGAGCTCCTGCCGAATTCCGGCGTAGCAGATGGCGGGTGCGATCATACCAGCACTAATGCACCGGATCCCATCAGAACTCCGAAGTTAAACGTGCTTGGGCGAGAGTAGTACTAGGATGGGTGACCTCCTGGGAAGTCCTCGTGTTGCACTCCTTTTTCCTTTTCCTTTCTCGAAGCGGACGAGATTTGACCAGGGTTCCTTTTCCTTTCTCAAAGCGGACGAGGCGGAACGACAATGTCGACGGACCCCAAAAGCCGCTGAAGGGGGAGAGAGACGAAATAACGGGCGAGATTTCGCCAACAATGCCGAGCAGCAATCTTGGGGAAGCCTCATAACCGCCGGAACAGCCGAATTTCGACCCGAGCGGCGGGGCCAGTGGAGCACAACGTGATTGGCCGCTCGATGCAGCTCCGAAAGATCTTTCCATCGAGCGGTGACGGGGCTCGTGGGTCCATGCACGCCGAATGTGAGGATGGTTTACGTTTTTGCGGCGCGCTTTGCGTCCCTCCTTCTCCGCGTCTTCTTCCGCCTGCGGCAGAATTCAACCGTTCCTGGGATGCAGGAACCGCGGGAGGAGCTTCCGGGCCGCCCTGGGCACCGCGAAGGAAACCCGCCGCGGGAGAAGCTCCCGGGGATTGCCGGCGCTACGAGTAGCGGGTGCGATCATACCGGCACTAAGTTCGAAGTTTAACGTGCTCGGGCGAGAGTAGTGGTAGGACGGGCGACCTCCCGGGAAGTCCTCGTGTTGCACCCTTCCTTACCTTTCCTTTCTCTGTGCTCGGGTTCCCAGGTCGGCCGCAGTTTGCTGCGGGGGGCAGGGCAGTCCCTCGGGGTTTCCCGTGCGCAAGTGCAACGGATCCCATCAACTAAACGCGTAGTACTGGGTTCCGGGAAGTCCTCGTCTTGCACTCTTCTCCCCAAATTCCGGGCACGGATCTCGGAACGGACGAATTTTGACTAGAATGTTGAATGACAACGTCGACGGGGGCGTGCGGGGGAGGGTAGACCCTCGGGGTTTCCTGCGCGCAAGTGCAACGGAACCCGGCAGTTAAACGCGCAGCACCGGGAGGAGCTGCCTGGCCGCCTCGGGCTTCGCACTGGAAATCTGCTGCGGGCGGATGGCGCCGGGAGAAGCCCCTGGGGATTGCCGGCGCAAAGAGCAGTTATACCAGCGCCAATGCACCGGATCCCGTCGAAATCTCGAAATTAAACGTGCTTGGGCAAGTGTAGTACCGGGATGGGTGACGTCCTAGGAAGTCCCCGTGTTGCACTCACCCTCATTCTTCCTTTCTCTGCGCTCGCATTCTTCCCGGGTCAGCGGTAGTTCGCTGCGGTGGGAGGGCACCCCCTCAGGGTTTCCTGCGCGCAACTGCAACGGATCCCATCAGTTGAACGCACGGTACTGGGATCCGGAAAGTCCTCGTCTCGCGCCCTTCTCCTAGATTCCGGGCACGGATCTCGGAAATTTTGACCGGAATGCCGGACGACGATGTCGACGGAGCCCAATAGCTGCCGAAGCGGGAGAGGGATGAGAGAACGGGCGAGTTTTTGGCAAACAGCGCTGAACGGCAACCATTGGGAAGCCTCGGAAGCGGTGAAACAGCCAAATTTTGGCCAAAGCGACTGGGGGCAATGGGGGGGCAGCTCGATTGGCAGCGCGACGGAGCTCGGAACGAGCGTTACATCGAGCGGGGAGGGGACTTGTGGGTCCGTGCGCATCAAGAGTTGTGACGGCTTGCGTTCCCAGGGGGCTGCGCGCCCCTCCTTCCGCGCGCGCGGAGAATTCGACCGTTCCCGGGACGAAGGCGCCGCAGGAGGATCTTCGGGGACGTCTCGGGCTCCGCGAAGGAAATCTGCTGGGGGCGGATGGCTCGGGGAGAAGCTCCTGGGGATTTCCGGCGCTGCGGGTGGCGGGTGCGATTATACCGGCGCTAATGCACTGGATCCCGGGACGGGACGCTTGGGAAGTGGAACTGCGGCGGGTGACCCCCCTGGGAAGCCTCACGTTGCACCCCTCCTTCCTTTTCCTTTCTTTGCGCTGGGATTCCCGGGTCGGCGGCAGTTCTGATGCGGGGGGAGGGGGCCCCCTCGGGGTTTCCTGCGCGCAAGTGCGACGGATCCCTGCAGTTGAAACGCGCGGCACTGGGTCCCGAGAAGTCCTCGTCTCGCACCCTTCTCCCAGATTTCGTGCGCGAATCTCGAAATGGACAAATTTTGAGCAGAATGCCGAACCACAATGTCGACGGGGCCCAAAACTTGCTAAGGGGGAGAGAGACGAAAGAATGGGCGAGTCTTCGCAAACAAGGCAGCATTCTTGGGAAGCCTCGGAAGCACTGAAACAGACGAATCTTGACCCGAGTGACGGATTTAACCCCGAAGTTAAGCGTGCTTGGGCGAGGGTAGGAGTAGGATGGGTAACCTCCTAGGAAATCATCGCGCTGCATCCATTTCTTTTCCTTCTTCCGCGCTCGGATTCCTGGGTCAGCGGCAGTTTGCTGCGGTGGGAGGGCAGCCCCTCAAGCTCTCTTGCGCTCGAGTGCAACGGATCCCATCAGTTAAATGTGCAGCACCGGGATCCGCGACGTCCTCCTCTTTCGCCCTTCTCCTAAGTTCCGGGGACGGATGTCGGAACGGAGGGATTTAGAGCAGAATGCCGAAAGACAGTGCGGATGGGGCCCGAAACCTGCCGAAGCGGAAGAGAGACGAAAGAACGGGCGGGCGAGTTTCCGCCAACAATGTCGAACGGCAAATTTGGGGAAGCCTCGGAAGCACTGAAACGGCCAAATTTTGATCCGAGCGACGGGGTGCTGGTCCACGCGCATGAAAAGTTACGTTATCGAGGGGCTGCATGCCTGTCCTTCTCTACCCCTTCTTCCGCCCGCCAGGATATTCGACCCTTCCCGGGACGGCGGAACCGCGGGAGGAGCTTTCCGGGCCGTCTCGGGCTGCGCAAAGGAAATCTGCTGCGGGCGGAAGGCGGCGGGAAGAGCTCCTGGGGAATTCCGGCACAGCGGATGGGGGGTGCGATCAGACCAGCACTAACGCACCGGATCCCGTCAGAACTCCGAAGTTAAAGGTGCTTGGGCGAGAGTAGTACTAGGATGGGTGACCCCCTGGGAAGTCCTCGTGTTGCACTCCCCCTTCGTTTTCCTTTCTCTGTGCTCGCATTCCCGGGTCGTCTTGCGCCCTTCTCCCAAATTTCGGGCACGGATCTCAAAACGGACGAATTTTGACCAGAGTGTCGAACGACAGTGTCGACGGAGCCCCAAAGCCGCTGAAGCGGGAGAGAGACGAAATAACGGGCGAGCTTCCGCGCAAATTTGGGGAAGCCTCGGAAGCACTGGAACAGCCGAGTTTTGATCCGAGCGACGGGGTGCTGGCCCGCGCGCATGAGACGTTGCGACGGTTTACGTTCTCAAGGGGTTGCGTGCCCGTCCTTCTCTGCTCCTTCTTTCCCCCGTGAGGATATTCGACCCTTCCCGGGACAGCGTAACCGCGGGAGGAGCTTCCAGGCGGTCTCGGGCTCCGCAAAGGAAATCTGCTGCGAGCGGATGGCGGCGGGAAGAGCTCCTGCCGAATTCCGGCGTAGCAGATGGCGGGTGCGATCATACCAGCACTAATGCACCGGATCCCCATCAGAAACTCCGAAGTTAAACGTGCTTGGGCGAGAGTAGTACTAGGATGGGTGACCTCCTGGGAAGTCCTCGTGTTGCACTCCTTTTTCCTTTTTCCTTTCTCGAAGCGGACGAGATTTGACCAGGGTTCCTTTTCCTTTCTCAAAGCGGACGAGGCGGAACGACAATGTCGACGGACCCCAAAAGCCGCTGAAGGGGGAGAGAGACGAAATAACGGGCGAGATTTCGCCAACAATGCCGAGCAGCAATCTTGGGGAAGCCTCATAACCGCCGGAACAGCCGAATTTCGACCCGAGCGGCGGGGCCAGTGGAGCACAACGTGATTGGCCGCTCGATGCAGCTCCGAAAGATCTTTCCATCGAGCGGTGACGGGGCTCGTGGGTCCATGCACGCCGAATGTGAGGATGGTTTACGTTTGCGGCGCGCTTTGCGTCCCTCCTTCTCCGCGTCTTCTTCCGCCTGCGGCAGAATTCAACCGTTCCTGGGATGCAGGAACCGCGGGAGGAGCTTCCGGGCCGCCCTGGGCACCGCGAAGGAAACCCGCCGCGGGAGAAGCTCCCGGGGATTGCCGGCGCTACGAGTAGCGGGTGCGATCATACCGGCACTAAGTTCGAAGTTTAAGTTTAACGTGCTCGGGCGAGAGTAGTGGTAGGACGGGCGACCTCCCGGGAAGTCCTCGTGTTGCACCCTTCCTTACCTTTCCTTTCTCTGTGCTCGGGTTCCCAGGTCGGCCGCAGTTTGCTGCGGGGGCAGGGCAGTCCCTCGGGGTTTCCCGTGCGCAAGTGCAACGGATCCCATCAACTAAACGCGTAGTACTGGGTTCCGGGAAGTCCTCGTCTTGCACTCTTCTCCCAAATTCCGGGCACGGATCTCGGAACGGACGAATTTTGACTAGAATGTTGAATGACAACGTCGACGGGGCGCGAAAGCCGCCGAGGCGGGGGGGGACGGGAAAGAACGGGAGAGTTTTCGCAAACAACGCCGAACGGCAATCTCGGAGAAACCCCCGGAAGCACTGAAACAACCGAATTTGGACCCGAGCGATGGATGGGGCCGACGGAGCGCAGCTCGATTGGCAGCCCGACGGAGCTCGGAACGAACTTTCCATCGAGCGATGACGGGACTAGCGGGTCGACGCGCTTCGAAAGTTGCGTCGGTTTACGTTCTCGGGGGGCTGCACGCCTTTCCTTCCCGGCTCCTTCTTCCGCCCGCGGGGACATTTGAAAATTCCTGGGATGGTTGGACCGCGGGAGGAGCTTCCGGGCCGTTTTGGGCTCCGCGAAGGAAATCTGCTGCGGTGGGATGGTGCCAGGAGAAGCTCCTAGGGATTGCCGGCACGGCGGATGGCGGGTGCGATCGTACCGGCGCCAATGCGTCGGATCCCGTCGGAAATCCGAAGTTAAAGGCGGTTGGGCGAGAGTAGTACTGGGATGGGTGACCTGCTGGGAAGTCCTCGTGTTGCACACCTCCTTCGTCTTCCTTTCTCTGTGCTCGGATTCCCCCGGGTCGGTGGCAGTTTGCTGCGGGGGGAGGGTAGACCCTCGGGGTTTCCTGCGCGCAAGTGCAACGGAACCCGGCAGTTAAACGCGCAGCACCGGGAGGAGCTGCCTGGCCGCCTCGGGCTTCGCACTGGAAATCTGCTGCGGGCGGATGGCGCCGGGAGAAGCCCCTGGGGATTGCCGGCGCAAAGAGCAGTTATACCAGCGCCAATGCACCGGATCCCGTCGAAATCTCGAAATTAAACGTGCTTGGGCAAGTGTAGTACCGGGATGGGTGACGTCCTAGGAAGTCCCCGTGTTGCACTCACCCTCATTCTTCCTTTCTCTGCGCTCGCATTCTTCCCGGGTCAGCGTAGTTCGCTGCGGTGGGAGGGCACCCCCCCAGGGTTTCCTGCGCGCAACTGCAACGGATCCCATCAGTTGAACGCACGGTACTGGGATCCGGAAAGTCCTCGTCTCGCGCCCTTCTCCTAGATTCCGGGCACGGATCTCGGAAATTTTGACCGGAATGCCGGACGACGATGTCGACGGAGCCCAATAGCTGCCGAAGCGGGAGAGGGATGAGAGAACGGGCGAGTTTTGGCAAACAGCGCTGAACGGCAACCATTGGGAAGCCTCGGAAGCGGTGAAACAGCCAAATTTTGGCCAAAGCGACTGGGGCAATGGGGGGGCAGCTCGATTGGCAGCGCGACGGAGCTCGGAACGAGCGTTACATCGAGCGGGGAGGGGACTTGTGGGTCCGTGCGCATCAAGAGTTGTGACGGCTTGCGTTCCCAGGGGGCTGCGCGCCCCCTCCTTCCGCGCGCGGGAGAATTCGACCGTTCCCGGGACGAAGGCGCCGCAGGAGGATCTTCGGGGACGTCTCGGGCTCCGCGAAGGAAATCTGCTGGGGGCGGATGGCTCGGGGAGAAGCTCCTGGGGATTTCCGGCGCTGCGGGTGGCGGGTGCGATTATACCGGCGCTAATGCACTGGATCCCGGGACGGGACGCTTGGGAAGTGGAACTGCGGCGGGTGACCCCCTGGGAAGCCTCACGTTGCACCCCTCCTTCCTTTTCCTTTTCTTTGCGCTGGGATTCCCGGGTCGGCGGCAGTTCTGATGCGGGGGGAGGGGCGGCCCCTCGGGGTTTCCTGCGCGCAAGTGCGACGGATCCCTGCAGTTGAACGCGCGGCACTGGGTCCCGAGAAGTCCTCGTCTCGCACCCTTCTCCCAGATTTCGTGCGCGAATCTCGAAATGGACAAATTTTGAGCAGAATGCCGAACCACAATGTCGACGGGGCCCAAAACTTGCTAAGGGGGAGAGAGACGAAAGAATGGGCGAGTCTTCGCAAACAAGGCAGCATTCTTGGGAAGCCTCGGAAGCACTGAAACAGACGAATCTTGACCCGAGTGACGGATTTAACCCCGAAGTTAAGCGTGCTTGGGCGAGGGTAGGAGTAGGATGGGTAACCTCCTAGGAAATCATCGCGCTGCATCCATTTCTTTTCCTTCTTCCGCGCTCGGATTCCTGGGTCAGCGGCAGTTTGCTGCGGTGGGAGGGCAGCCCCTCAAGCTCTCTTGCGCTCGAGTGCAACGGATCCCATCAGTTAAATGTGCAGCACCGGGATCCGCGACGTCCTCCTCTTTCGCCCTTCTCCTAAGTTCCGGGGACGGATGTCGGAACGGAGGGATTTAGAGCAGAATGCCGAAAGACAGTGCGGATGGGGCCCGAAACCTGCCGAAGCGGAAGAGAGACGAAAGAAAAGAACGGGCGAGTTTCCGCCAACAATGTCGAACGGCAAATTTGGGGAAGCCTCGGAAGCACTGAAACGGCCAAATTTTGATCCGAGCGACGGGGTGCTGGTCCACGCGCATGAAAAGTTACGTTATCGAGGGGCTGCATGCCTGTCCTTCTCTACCCCTTCTTCCGCCCGCCAGGATATTCGACCCTTCCCGGGACGGCGGAACCGCGGGAGGAGCTTTCCGGGCCGTCTCGGGCTGCGCAAAGGAAATCTGCTGCGCGGGCGGAAGGCGGCGGGAAGAGCTCCTGGGGAATTCCGGCACAGCGGATGGGGGGTGCGATCAGACCAGCACTAACGCACCGGATCCCGTCAGAACTCCGAAGTTAAAGGTGCTTGGGCGAGAGTAGTACTAGGATGGGTGACCCCCTGGGAAGTCCTCGTGTTGCACTCCCCCTTCGTTTTCCTTTCTCTGTGCTCGCATTCCCGGGTCGTCTTGCGCCCTTCTCCCAAATTTCGGGCACGGATCTCAAAACGGACGAATTTTGACCAGAGTGTCGAACGACAGTGTCGACGGAGCCCCAAAGCCGCTGAAGCGGGAGAGAGAGAGAGAGACGAAATAACGGGCGAGCTTCCGCGCAAATTTGGGGAAGCCTCGGAAGCACTGGAACAGCCGAGTTTTGATCCGAGCGACGGGGTGCTGGCCCGCGCGCATGAGACGTTGCGACGGTTTACGTTCTCAAGGGGTTGCGTGCCCGTCCTTCTCTGCTCCTTCTTTCCCCCCTTCTTGTGAGGATATTCGACCCTTCCCGGGACAGCGTAACCGCGGGAGGAGCTTCCAGGCGGTCTCGGGCTCCGCAAAGGAAATCTGCTGCGAGCGGATGGCGGCGGGAAGAGCTCCTGCCGAATTCCGGCGTAGCAGATGGCGGGTGCGATCATACCAGCACTAATGCACCGGATCCCATCAGAACTCCGAAGTTAAACGTGCTTGGGCGAGAGTAGTACTAGGATGGGTGACCTCCTGGGAAGTCCTCGTGTTGCACTCCTTTTTCCTTTTCCTTTCTCGAAGCGGACGAGATTTGACCAGGGTTCCTTTTCCTTTCTCAAAGCGGACGAGGCGGAACGACAATGTCGACGGACCCCAAAAGCCGCTGAAGGGGGAGAGAGACGAAATAACGGGCGAGATTTCGCCAACAATGCCGAGCAGCAATCTTGGGGAAGCCTCATAACCGCCGGAACAGCCGAATTTCGACCCGAGCGGCGGGGCCAGTGGAGCACAACGTGATTGGCCGCCGCTCGATGCAGCTCCGAAAGATCTTTCCATCGAGCGGTGACGGGGCTCGTGGGTCCATGCACGCCGAATGTGAGGATGGTTTACGTTTGCGGCGCGCTTTGCGTCCCTCCTTCTCCGCGTCTTCTTCCGCCTGCGGCAGAATTCAACCGTTCCTGGGATGCAGGAACCGCGGGAGGAGCTTCCGGGCCGCCCTGGGCACCGCGAAGGAAACCCGCCGCGGGAGAAGCTCCCGGGGATTGCCGGCGCTACGAGTAGCGGGTGCGATCATACCGGCACTAAGTTCGAAGTTTAACGTGCTCGGGCGAGAGTAGTGGTAGGACGGGCGACCTCCCGGGAAGTCCTCGTGTTGCACCCTTCCTTACCTTTCCTTTCTCTGTGCTCGGGTTCCCAGGTCGGCCGCAGTTTGCTGCGGGGGCAGGGCAGTCCCTCGGGGTTTCCCGTGCGCAAGTGCAACGGATCCCATCAACTAAACGCGTAGTACTGGGTTCCGGGAAGTCCTCGTCTTGCACTCTTCTCCCAAATTCCGGGCACGGATCTCGGAACGGACGAATTTTGACTAGAATGTTGAATGACAACGTCGACGGGGCGCGAAAGCCGCCGAGGCGGGGGGGGGGGGGAAAGAACGGGAGAGTTTTCGCAAACAACGCCGAACGGCAATCTCGGAGAACCCCCGGAAGCACTGAAACAACCGAATTTGGACCCGAGCGATGGATGGGGCCGACGGAGCGCAGCTCGATTGGCAGCCCGACGGAGCTCGGAACGAACTTTCCATCGAGCGATGACGGGACTAGCGGGTCGACGCGCTTCGAAAGTTGCGTCGGTTTACGTTCTCGGGGGGCTGCACGCCTTTCCTTCCCGGCTCCTTCTTCCGCCCGCGGGGACATTTGAAAATTCCTGGGATGGTTGGACCGCGGGAGGAGCTTCCGGGCCGTTTTGGGCTCCGCGAAGGAAATCTGCTGCGGTGGGATGGTGCCAGGAGAAGCTCCTAGGGATTGCCGGCACGGCGGATGGCGGGTGCGATCGTACCGGCGCCAATGCGTCGGATCCCGTCGGAAATCCGAAGTTAAAGGCGGTTGGGCGAGAGTAGTACTGGGATGGGTGACCTGCTGGGAAGTCCTCGTGTTGCACACCTCCTTCGTCTTCCTTTCTCTGTGCTCGGATTCCCGGGTCGGTGGCAGTTTGCTGCGGGGGGAGGGTAGACCCTCGGGGTTTCCTGCGCGCAAGTGCAACGGAACCCGGCAGTTAAACGCGCAGCACCGGGAGGAGCTGCCTGGCCGCCTCGGGCTTCGCACTGGAAATCTGCTGCGGGCGGATGGCGCCGGGAGAAGCCCCTGGGGATTGCCGGCGCAAAGAGCAGTTATACCAGCGCCAATGCACCGGATCCCGTCGAAATCTCGAAATTAAACGTGCTTGGGCAAGTGTAGTACCGGGATGGGTGACGTCCTAGGAAGTCCCCGTGTTGCACTCACCCTCATTCTTCCTTTCTCTGCGCTCGCATTCTTCCCGGGTCAGCGGTAGTTCGCTGCGGTGGGAGGGCACCCCCTCAGGGTTTCCTGCGCGCAACTGCAACGGATCCCATCAGTTGAACGCACGGTACTGGGATCCGGAAAGTCCTCGTCTCGCGCCCCCTCTCCTAGATTCCGGGCACGGATCTCGGAAATTTTGACCGGAATGCCGGACGACGATGTCGACGGAGCCCAATAGCTGCCGAAGCGGGAGAGGGATGAGAGAACGGGCGAGTTTTGGCAAACAGCGCTGAACGGCAACCATTGGGAAGCCTCGGAAGCGGTGAAACAGCCAAATTTTGGCCAAAGCGACTGGGGCAATGGGGGGGCAGCTCGATTGGCAGCGCGACGGAGCTCGGAACGAGCGTTACATCGAGCGGGGGGGAGGGGACTTGTGGGTCCGTGCGCATCAAGAGTTGTGACGGCTTGCGTTCCCAGGGGGCTGCGCGCCCCTCCTTCCGCGCGCGGGAGAATTCGACCGTTCCCGGGGACGAAGGCGCCGCAGGAGGATCTTCGGGGACGTCTCGGGCTCCGCGAAGGAAATCTGCTGGGGGCGGATGGCTCGGGGAGAAGCTCCTGGGGATTTCCGGCGCTGCGGGTGGCGGGTGCGATTATACCGGCGCTAATGCACTGGATCCCGGGACGGGACGCTTGGGAAGTGGAACTGCGGCGGGTGACCCCCTGGGAAGCCTCACGTTGCACCCCTCCTTCCTTTTCCTTTCTTTGCGCTGGGATTCCCGGGTCGGCGGCAGTTCTGATGCGGGGGGAGGGCGGCCCCTCGGGGTTTCCTGCGCGCAAGTGCGACGGATCCCTGCAGTTGAACGCGCGGCACTGGGTCCCGAGAAGTCCTCGTCTCGCACCCTTCTCCCAGATTTCGTGCGCGAATCTCGAAATGGACAAATTTTGAGCAGAATGCCGAACCACAATGTCGACGGGGCCCAAAACTTGCTAAGGGGGAGAGAGACGAAAGAATGGGCGAGTCTTCGCAAACAAGGCAGCATTCTTGGGAAGCCTCGGAAGCACTGAAACAGACGAATCTTGACCCGAGTGACGGATTTAACCCCGAAGTTAAGCGTGCTTGGGCGAGGGTAGGAGTAGGATGGGTAACCTCCTAGGAAATCATCGCGCTGCATCCATTTCTTTTCCTTCTTCCGCGCTCGGATTCCTGGGTCAGCGGCAGTTTGCTGCGGTGGGAGGGCAGCCCCTCAAGCTCTCTTGCGCTCGAGTGCAACGGATCCCATCAGTTAAATGTGCAGCACCGGGATCCGCGACGTCCTCCTCTTTCGCCCTTCTCCTAAGTTCCGGGGACGGATGTCGGAACGGAGGGATTTAGAGCAGAATGCCGAAAGACAGTGCGGATGGGGCCCGAAACCTGCCGAAGCGGAAGAGAGACGAAAGAACGGGCGAGTTTCCGCCAACAATGTCGAACGGCAAATTTGGGGAAGCCTCGGAAGCACTGAAACGGCCAAATTTTGATCCGAGCGACGGGGTGCTGGTCCACGCGCATGAAAAGTTACGTTATCGAGGGGCTGCATGCCTGTCCTTCTCTACCCCTTCTTCCGCCCGCCAGGATATTCGACCCTTCCCGGGACGGCGGAACCGCGGGAGGAGCTTTCCGGGCCGTCTCGGGCTGCGCAAAGGAAATCTGCTGCGGGCGGAAGGCGGCGGGAAGAGCTCCTGGGGAATTCCGGCACAGCGGATGGGGGGTGCGATCAGACCAGCACTAACGCACCGGATCCCGTCAGAACTCCGAAGTTAAAGGTGCTTGGGCGAGAGTAGTACTAGGATGGGTGACCCCCTGGGAAGTCCTCGTGTTGCACTCCCCCTTCGTTTTCCTTTCTCTGTGCTCGCATTCCCGGGTCGTCTTGCGCCCTTCGCCCAAATTTCGGGCACGGATCTCAAAACGGACGAATTTTGACCAGAGTGTCGAACGACAGTGTCGACGGAGCCCCAAAGCCGCTGAAGCGGGAGAGAGACGAAATAACGGGCGAGCTTCCCGCGCAAATTTGGGGAAGCCTCGGAAGCACTGGAACAGCCGAGTTTTGATCCGAGCGACGGGGTGCTGGCCCGCGCGCATGAGACGTTGCGACGGTTTACGTTCTCAAGGGGTTGCGTGCCCGTCCTTCTCTGCTCCTTCTTTCCCCCGTGAGGATATTCGACCCTTCCCGGGACAGCGTAACCGCGGGAGGAGCTTCCCGGCGGTCTCGGGCTCCGCAAAGGAAATCTGCTGCGGGCGGAAGGCGGCGGGAAGAACTCCTGGGGAATTCCGGCACAGCGGATGGGGGGTGCGATCAGACCAGCACTAACGCACCGGATCCCGTCAGAACTCCGAAGTTAAAGGTGCTTGGGCGAGAGTAGTACTAGGATGGGTGACCCCCTGGGAAGTCCTCGTGTTGCACTCCCCCTTCGTTTTCCTTTCTCTGTGCTCGCATTCCCGGGTCGTCTTGCGCCCTTCTCCCAAATTTCGGGCACGGATCTCAAAACGGACGAATTTTGACCAGAGTGTCGAACGACAGTGTCGACGGAGCCCCAAAGCCGCTGAAGCGGGAGAGAGACGAAATAACGGGCGAGCTTCCGCGCAAATTTGGGGAAGCCTCGGAAGCACTGGAACAGCCGAGTTTTGATCCGAGCGACGGGGTGCTGGCCCGCGCGCATGAGACGTTGCGACGGTTTACGTTCTCAAGGGGTTGCGTGCCCGTCCTTCTCTGCTCCTTCTTTCCCCCCGTGAGGATATTCGACCCTTCCCGGGACAGCGTAACCGCGGGAGGAGCTTCCAGGCGGTCTCGGGCTCCGCAAAGGAAATCTGCTGCGAGCGGATGGCGGCGGGAAGAGCTCCTGCCGAATTCCGGCGTAGCAGATGGCGGGTGCGATCATACCAGCACTAATGCACCGGATCCCATCAGAACTCCGAAGTTAAACGTGCTTGGGCGAGAGTAGTACTAGGATGGGTGACCTCCTGGGAAGTCCTCGTGTTGCACTCCTTTTTCCTTTTCCTTTCTCGAAGCGGACGAGATTTGACCAGGGTTCCTTTTCCTTTCTCAAAGCGGACGAGGCGGAACGACAATGTCGACGGACCCCAAAAGCCGCTGAAGGGGGAGAGAGACGAAATAACGGGGCGAGATTTCGCCAACAATGCCGAGCAGCAATCTTGGGGAAGCCTCATAACCGCCGGAACAGCCGAATTTCGACCCGAGCGGCGGGGGGCCAGTGGAGCACAACGTGATTGGCCGCTCGATGCAGCTCCGAAAGATCTTTCCATCGAGCGGTGACGGGGCTCGTGGGTCCATGCACGCCGAATGTGAGGATGGTTTACGTTTGCGGCGCGCTTTGCGTCCCTCCTTCTCCGCGTCTTCTTCCGCCTGCGGCAGAATTCAACCGTTCCTGGGATGCAGGAACCGCGGGAGGAGCTTCCGGGCCGCCCTGGGCACCGCGAAGGAAACCCGCCGCGGGAGAAGCTCCCGGGGATTGCCGGCGCTACGAGTAGCGGGTGCGATCGATCATACCGGCACTAAGTTCGAAGTTTAACGTGCTCGGACGAGAGAGAGTAGTGGTAGGACGGGCGACCTCCCGGGAAGTCCTCGTGTTGCACCCTTCCTTACCTTTCCTTTCTCTGTGCTCGGGTTCCCAGGTCGGCCGCAGTTTGCTGCGGGGGCAGGGCAGTCCCTCGGGGTTTCCCGTGCGCAAGTGCAACGGATCCCATCAACTAAACGCGTAGTACTGGGTTCCGGGAAGTCCTCGTCTTGCACTCTTCTCCCAAATTCCGGGCACGGATCTCGGAACGGACGAATTTTGACTAGAATGTTGAATGACAACGTCGACGGGGCGCGAAAGCCGCCGAGGCGGGGGGGGGACGGGAAAGAACGGGAGAGTTTTCGCAAACAACGCCGAACGGCAATCTCGGAGAACCCCCGGAAGCACTGAAACAACCGAATTTGGACCCGAGCGATGGATGGGGCCGACGGAGCGCAGCTCGATTGGCAGCCCGACGAAGCTCGGAACGAACTTTCCATCGAGCGATGACGGGACTAGCGGGTCGACGCGCTTCGAAAGTTGCGTCGGTTTACGTTCTCGGGGGGGGCTGCACGCCTTTCCTTCCCGGCTCCTTCTTCCGCCCGCGGGGACATTTGAAAATTCCTGGGATGGTTGGACCGCGGGAGGGAGCTTCCGGGCCCGGGAGGAGCTGCCTGGCCGCCTCGGGCTTCGCACTGGAAATCTGCTGCGGGCGGATGGCGCCGGGAGAAGCCCCTGGGGATTGCCGGCGCAACGTTATCGGGAGCCCCAAAGCCGCTGAAGCGGGAGAGAGACGAAATAACGGGCGAGCTTTCCGCGCAAATTTGGGGAAGCCTCGGAAGCACTGGAACAGCCGAGTTTTGATCCGAGCGACGGGGTGCTGGCCCCGCGCGCATGAGACGTTGCGACGGTTTACGTTCTCAAGGGGTTGCGTGCCCGTCCTTCTCTGCTCCTTCTTTCCCCCGTGAGGATATTCGACCCTTCCCGGGACAGCGTAACCGCGGGAGGAGCTTCCAGGCGGTCTCGGGCTCCGCAAAGGAAATCTGCTGCGAGCGGATGGCGGCGGGAAGAGCTCCTGCCGAATTCCGGCGTAGCAGATGGCGGGTGCGATCATACCAGCACTAATGCACCGGATCCCATCAGAACTCCGAAGTTAAACGTGCTTGGGCGAGAGTAGTACTAGGATGGGTGACCTCCTGGGAAGTCCTCGTGTTGCACTCCTTTTTTTTCCTTTTCCTTTCTCGAAGCGGACGAGATTTGACCAGGGTTCCTTTTCCTTTCTCAAAGCGGACGAGGCGGAACGACAATGTCGACGGACCCCAAAAAGCCGCTGAAGGGGGAGAGAGACGAAATAACGGGCGAGATTTCGCCAACAATGCCGAGCAGCAATCTTGGGGAAGCCTCATAACCGCCGGAACAGCCGAATTTCGACCCGAGCGGCGGGGCCAGTGGAGCACAACGTGATTGGCCCGCTCGATGCAGCTCCGAAAGATCTTTCCATCGAGCGGTGACGGGGCTCGTGGGTCCATGCACGCCGAATGTGAGGATGGTTTACGTTTGCGGCGCGCTTTGCGTCCCTCCTTCTCCGCGTCTTCTTCCGCCTGCGGCAGAATTCAACCGTTCCTGGGATGCAGGAACCGCGGGAGGAGCTTCCGGGCCGCCCTGGGCACCGCGAAGGAAACCCGCCGCGGGAGAAGCTCCCGGGGATTGCCGGCGCTACGAGTAGGGTGCGATCATACCGGCACTAAGTTCGAAGTTTAAACGAAGTAGTTAACGTGCCGAAGCTCGGTTGAGAGTAGTGGTAGTATAGGACGGGCGACCTCCCGGGAGTCCTCTCTGTGTTGCGCACCCTTCCTTACCTTTCCTTTCTCTGTGCTCGGGTTCCCAGGTCGGCCGCAGTTTGCTGCGGGGGCAGGGCAGTCCCTCGGGGTTTCCCCGTGCGCAAGTGCAACGGATCCCATCAACTAAAAACGCGTAGTACTGGGTTCCGGGAAGTCCTCGTCTTGCACTCTCTTCTCCCAAATTCCGGGCACGGATCTCGGAACGGACGAATTTTGACTAGAATGTTGAATGACAACGTCGACGGGGCCGCGAAAGCCGCCGAGGCGGGGGGGACGGGAAAGA
>JBAPLJ010002225.1:67500-70000 GCA_037832345.1 Rhizophora mangle | reverse complement strand
GGATGGATTAAAAGATTGGGCTAGAGTTGAACTAGAGAGACGTAATGTGCAAAGCTTGGATGACGCCATCGCTGCTGCCGAGTCTCTCGTGGAATACAACACCCAAACCAAGGAGAAACGATCCAACCAGGGTAAAAGTGGGGGAGAGAAACCCGGACGCAAGGAGCAAGGGTCCAAGGATAAAGGGAAGGCCAAAGCCTCATCACATGGTGAATGGCATGATCGAGGTAAGTCCGATTCTTCCAAACCAAAAACTCCATGTTTCATTTGCAATGGTTTCCATTGGATGAAGGATTGCCCCAAGCGCAAGACCCTCAACGCCATCATGAGCCAGTTCGAAGATGACTCCTCACAAGACGAGCAAGGTCAGACCGAGATGGGATCACTTCGAATCCTGGCAACCATGAAGGGGAAAAGCGCACAACCCCATGTCGACCACAAGGGTTTGCTGTACGTCCAAATCACCATCAACGGGAAGCAATCTAAAGCCATGCTAGACACTGGAGCTTCCCACAACTTCATTTCCATGGAGGAGGCCAAGCGGCTTGGCCTCAAGCTGACAAGTAAAGGCGGAACCCTTAAAGCAGTGAACTCACCAGCAAAACCTATTGCCGGCATTGCTAAAGGTGTTCCCACAACCCTTGGTGCATGGAAAGGAAGCATCGACTACTCCGTAGTCCCTATGGACGACTTCAAAGTGGTATTAGGCATGGAGTTCTTCGATAAAGTACACGCCTTCTTATTCCCAGCTTCCAACTCACTCGGAATATTGGAGGGAGGAAAGGCTTGCACCATACCTGCAGAACGTGCCCAACGAATGGAGGGCCAGGCCTTATCTGCATTACAATTCAAGCGAGGTATGAAATCCGACCCTAGCTACCTTGCTACCATCCGTGAACTCAACGATGGGGATGTTAACCCCAACGTTGCCTTACCTACTGAGGTGGCACAAGTCCTTGAAGAGTTTAAGGACGTCATGCCACAAGAGCTGCCAAAAAGACTCCCACCTAGGCGAGAGGTGGATCATGAAATCGAGTTGGAGCCGAATGCCAAGCCCCCTGCCTTGGCACCCTACCGTATGGCACCACCCGAATTGCAGGAGCTACGTAAACAGCTCCACGACTTGTTGGATTCAGGCTACATCCAGCCCTCGAAGTCCCCTTACGGTGCCCCAGTGCTCTTCCAAAAGAAGAAAGACGGAAGTCTCCGCATGTGCATCGACTACCGAGCATTAAACAAGGTCACCGTAAAGAACAAGTATCCGATACCTTTGATCTCGGATCTCTTCGACCAGCTTGGTGATGCACGCTGGTTCTCAAAGCTAGACCTACGCTCGGGGTACTACCAAGTACGCATTGTAGCTGGAGACGAGCCTAAGACAGCATGCGTGACAAGGTATGGCTCTTTCGAATTCTTGGTTATGCCATTTGGTCTCACCAATGCACCGGCAACCTTCTGCACTCTCATGAACAAGCTATTTCATCCCTTTCTCGATCGATTCGTGGTTGTGTACCTAGACGACATCGTGGTGTATAGCAAGACACTTGATGAACACTTGCAGCACCTACGTCAAGTCTTCCAGGTGCTACATGACAATGAACTCTACGTTAAGAGAGAAAAGTGCTCATTCGCCACACAAGAAGTAGAGTTCCTTGGCCACCGCATTCGGGATGGACAGCTAATGATGGATCCAGTAAAGGTAAAAGCCGTCATGGATTGGGAGCCACCAACCAGAATCCCGGAGCTACGATCTTTCCTTGGTCTAGCCAACTACTACCGTCGGTTCATCAAAGGGTACTCAGCAAGGACGACACCCTTGACCGACCTATTGAAGAAAGATCGTGCATGGAAATGGACGGAACAATGTCAACATGCCTTTGATGGTTTAAAGAAAAAACATCTATGAGGAGCCGGTCCTTAGCCTTCCACACCTGAGTAAGGCCTTTGAGGTACACACTGATGCTTCTGACTTTGCCATTGGAGGTGTTCTTATGCAGGATGACCACCCCATTGCCTTTGAAAGCCGGAAGTTAAACGACACGGAGCGTCGCTACACCGTGCAAGAGAAGGAGATGACGGCCATTGTTCACTGCCTACGGACATGGCGACATTACTTGCTTGGCTCACACTTCTCCATCCTAACCGACAACGTGGCCACAACTTACTTCCAAACCCAAAAGAAGTTAAGCCCGAAGCAAGCTCGGTGGCAAGATTTCCTTGCCGAGTTCGACTACCAGCTGAAGTACAAGCCAGGCAAGGCTAACGTGATAGCCGATGCACTTAGCAGGAAAGCGGAGCTTAGTTCGTTAACTCTTAGTCGACCGGAGGGCCTTCTCATCTCTCGCATCAAGGAAGGCATAGACAAGGATCCCAAGATGCAGAACCTTGTCAAACTAGCTCGTGAAGGTAAGACCCGACGGTTTTGGGAAGACAATGGGCTACTTTTGACTGTCGGCAACCGAATCATGGTTCCCCGGTACGGGAACTTAAGGAGGGAGAT
>JBAPLJ010002225.1:0-32500 GCA_037832345.1 Rhizophora mangle | reverse complement strand
ATGGTTCTTGATGTAACTGCAATAGAGTTCTCAATGGTTTGATTATGGGCAATGGGCTTGGTCTCTTGGAAGTGATTGCCACCCGAAGATGTATTGCTAACATTTTATAATTAACTAGAAGTATTGCCTTCATTTGAAACTCATGGTACTTCATAGTTCACATCATCCTCTACTCAAGGAATTTTGGATCAAGGAATAACTTATTTAGGGATTAAGCCTTAAGATGAACGAGAAGCAAAATTCCTAGACAATGAGCTAACAGTGTTAAAAACCTAAACTTAGTGCATTGTTTTGTTTATCATTTGATACACCGGTTGATGGACCAAGTATCTGAGAAACTCGACTTCTACAGCTCAAAAAATTTTTGAACCATATATGAGATATGACTGGAGTCATCAAGTCTGGGCTTACTATGGCTGATTTAGTCATGCATGATTGACCTTTTAGACTATTTGACTAAATTCCAACATGTTAGAAACAAGACTTCACATGGATTGATCTGGAATAAATGTCTGAATTTGGAGTTTGTATGAATGAGATACAACCTTCATACATTTGGCATTCAAAATTTGTTAGGCTAGCGTGCTCACACAACATTGGCACCTCTATTGCTTTGTTTGCAACATTATCCCTCTGAACTGGCCAACCATGTTTTGTGAAGTCATTCTAGCCTCGAAACTTATCTTGCATGCCCAACACTTCTGCAATGGACTCCCAAAACCTTTTCCAACCTCAACCATTATAAATACCTCAGTTCACAACTATTTAGGAGAGATACCAAACAGAAGCTGGTAGAGTTTGGTGCAATCTTAATTGATCAAGAATCATTGTAAGGTTCTATTTTGAATATTCACTCCAGTGTTTGAAGTTTATACAACATTTGCTGATCAATCTCTATTACAAGTCTCAAATATGTTGTTTTTTAAGTTGTCAAATTTGTACTAGCCATCTAGGACTGCTCACATTTAAATTTGCTTCACTTTGCATGCTCTAGCAAGCAATCTTGCATGCCGCTGAAGTTCAAGGGATTGTCTTGAATTCTGGACAGCTAACTACTCTTGTTTAAGTTATTAACATTCACTAAGCTCTTTATTCTTTGTTGCGAAGATGTACTTTATTGAAAAACTTCCCACATGTCTGAAAGAGTTTGAAAAAGCATTGTATGACACCGAAACAATTAATCATGTGACAAGAGGTGATTTGAATGGTTCATCCATGCTCTTGATTTGAATGGTGGCGGAATTAATGTAGAAGTTGTTGCTTCTTGTGGGAATATGCATTTTGACAATTATTTTGATTGGAAAACTAGTGTCGACAATTATTTTGAGGGCAAGCTAGTTGGAAAAGTGCTAAAATGTACTGTTTGTCAAGATTAAGATGAAGGACCTTCCACTTCAATGGTGATAGACGGTTGAAGTGCAATGTGCACAAAATTGGCCAAAATTCAATGCTTGGGAGCATGCGAAAATAAAGTTGTGAAACACTTTTTGCTTGCAACTTGTGTATTGGAGTTACTTGCATGAGACTTGCCACTTTTTATAGCTTTTTATTATCAATATATTGCAATTCTAAAAATCTTGACTTTTGTCTTTTATTATTATTATTTTTTTCCACAAATCTTAATTCACACACACACACACACACATATTTGTTATTGTGTTAACTTCAAATGGGTGAGTTTGGAGAAGAGTAAGGGGTGACAAACTGCTAGCTCAACTAATGGATGACAATCTAAAAGCCAGTGTTGATCATTTGAAGGTTAGTGAAAGTAGTTTTGTCCAATCTAACTATTTTCATTAACAAACCACACAAAAGGAGATATATGACCTTTACTATTTTGAGCCAAAAATTTGGAGAAAGACATAAGATGTTGACGTCGGTCTTGTTTTGAAAGAAGAATGTTCACAATTAGGAGTAGTTATAGAAGAGAGGAAGATTCTAATGGATACCAAGACTTAGGAAG
This sequence comes from Rhizophora mangle, assembly GCA_037832345.1. Taxonomy (NCBI): domain Eukaryota; kingdom Viridiplantae; phylum Streptophyta; class Magnoliopsida; order Malpighiales; family Rhizophoraceae; genus Rhizophora; species Rhizophora mangle. Next base: position 30,537 of record JBAPLJ010002225.1, on the reverse strand, counting down.
TTATTGATTTACCAAAAGGGAAGAAATTGGTGGCTGCAGATGCATTTTCACCATAAAGTATGACTCAAATGGGAACCTAGTAAGATTAGTTGTCTAAGGATAAAGTTAAACATATGATATAGATTAGGAAAAGACTTTCTCTTAGTAAATGAGAAACTTGATTTCTCCATAATAATATTGGACGATTTTAATATAATTCTAAGGATGGAATCCTTTGTGTAAGCAAAAATTGTACTAATAACTCATCTGGGTGGCTTGGTTATCTTGGTCAAGAAATTTCCATGTTATGTGGCTGGTGAAAAATGGTCTCCCATCAACAAGGGTGGAAAAATTTATACTGTGTTGTCTACCTTTTAGGTGCAGTAAGAGTGGTTAAGAGAATGAGAGGGGAAAGGTTCCATGTGAATGACACTTGCAACAAACAAGCGATGGTAGGTCAATAACGTCATGATTGGCACAAAATCCATGTCCCTAACAACATTTGCCTTAGCAACAGTGGTTAGGAGACTTTCAAACAGTGTTATGTGGTGCGTAATTGCGTTGAACCTAAAAGAACATGGCCTTTTCTCACAATGCGACCCTAGGTCAATAAGTAGAGGAAAAAAAACCTTACAAGGATTCCCTTGGTAGCCACAAGCAAACTAAGAACAACCCAGCTTAAGATTTGAGTACCCCTAGAGTTTGAATTGTAGTTTGGAGAATTGTAGACTAGACCTAAGTCCCCTGGAAGGGGACACTGGAAAGGGTGAGTCTTGTCATACATGGACCCTATTGCACCACAAGATGCTATCTGCAAGTTAGGTTGTTCAGGAATGCAACCCTAATTAGGCAGTGAATTCCATCCAAAGCAAAATAGGGGTGAGAGATTGATAGCAAACAAGTACTACGAAGGTGATGTGATTTTCTTAATCTATGCATTTTAATAATTATCTTTTACTATTTTTGAATTAGTAGATATAATTATTTTTATAACAATAGATTATCAAGTTAAATTTAAGTTTATATAATTATAATGTCATATGATTTTTCTATTCAAATAATAATATTTATTAAAACTTTTAGTTTATTAGAGAGGCTAATCCCTATTGAAGTGATCAATTTTTATATTTTATTTGTACAATTTTCTTATTTCTTACTCCCAATTTCTCATCATCTTGCATTTGAGCAGTATTATTAAAGATTTTTCTTCTATTTCATATCTTTGTTACCATTACCACCAAATACATAAATATATGTATGTATCGCCATGACTTTACAAAATTCATCAATTCTTTTGTATTGAAAAAATAAGTGTCTATTATCCAACAAATCTTAAATGGGAAAAATGAAAAGGTATTTGAAAATAAAGTCAAAAAATGCTTGAAATTGTTAGGAGGGAAGCAGATAGGGGTCGATGATGCACCTTGGCCAAATGTAGAATGGTGCATGTTAGTTTGCCAATTGGCTCAAGGCATGAACCAATGCTAACCTTAAGGGATTTCAAAGCCTAGGCCCTTGAAACACTTAAGGAGACATGGCCCTCATAATTGTGCATATAGCATGCACTGCCACGGCATGCCTTGACAACCACACACTTATGGCACCAATTTGTAGACTCCTTATTGGGCTCATCTTGAAACATAAACAAAGGAGTCTAACATATGTGTGAGTCAATGGGCAAGAGAACCCATAAGGTGCAAGGAAGCTAACTTGACAGGATCCTCTCAAGGGTTGCATCGTTGACCCACCTTAATCTTTTGTGAAGGTTTCAAGTGTGAGCATGCTTATTGAGATCCAAAAGATGGTGAAATATGTTTGAGCAAGGTGAAGCTAGAGGAAACTTTAGTGGAGGCCTATAGCAATACTGACATGTCAATTGTTTGTTTGACATGGGTATAAGGGCGAAAGACTAATTGAACCATCTAGTAATTGGTTCCCCCAAAAGTTTTCCTCAAGATAACTACAGTTTGGAATGATCAAAGGCATTGATGACATGAAACCTTGGACCTATTGTCAAATTTTAAATCGGTAAAACAACATAATTTCTTAGTTGAGTCATGCTAAGGATTCAAAAGCTATAAGTTGGCCATTTTTGTAAGCAAAATTGGCAATGCGCGATGAATCAGAAGCCAGATATCTTCCATGGCATGCATCATTGTAGTTGGAGAATCATGCATCAAGTTTTAAGTTAAGGCATGTTGACATTGTTCTGTCCATCTCTATGCCCGATCCTTCTTCAATAGGTTGGTCAAAGGTGTTGTCCTTGCTGAGTACCCTTTTATGAACCGACGGTAGTAGTTGGCTAGATTGAGGAAGGATCTTAGCTCTAAAATTCTGGTTGGTGCTCCCAATCCATGACAGCTTTTACCTTTACTGGATCCATCATGAGCTGTCCATCTCGAATGCGGTGGCCAAGGAACTCTACTTCTTGTGTGGCAAATGAGCATTTTTCTCTCTTAACATAGAGTTCATTGTCATGTAGCACCTGGAAGACTTGTCGTAGGTGCTGCAAGTGTTCATCAAGTGTCTTGCTATACACCACGATGTCGTCTAAGTACACGACCATGAATCGATCGAGGAAGGGATGAAATAGCCTATTCATAAGCATACAAAAGGTTACTGGTGCATTGGTGAGACCAAATGGCATTACCAAGAATTCAAAAGAGTCATACCTTGTCACGCATGCTATCTTGGACTCGTCTTCAGCTGCAATGCGTACTTGGTTGTATCTTGAGCACAGGTCTAGCTTCAAGAACCATCATGCATCACCAAGCTGGTCAAAAAGATATGAGATCAATGGTATCAGATACTTGTTCTTTATGGTGACCTTGTTTAATGCTTGATAGTCGATGCACATACGGAAACTTCCATCTTTCTTCTCTTTTGGAAGAGCACTAGGGCACCATAAGGAGACTTCGAGGGCAGGATGTAGCCTAAATCCAACAAGTCGTGGAGCTATTTACGTAGCTCCTGCAATTTGGGTGGTGCCATATAGTAGGGTGCCAAGGCAAGGGGCTTGACATTCGGCTCCAACTCGATTTCATGATCCACCTCTCGCCTAGGTGGGAATCTCTTTGGCAACTCCTATGTCATGACGTCCTTAAACTCTTCAAGGACTTGTGCCACCTCAGTGGGCAAGGTGACCTTGGGGTTGGCATCCTCATCGTTGAGCTCGCGGATGGTAGCAAGGTAGTTGGGGTCAGATTTCATACCTCGCTTGAATTGTAATGTGGATAAGGCCTGATCCTTTAATTGTCGAGCACGTTCCGCAGGTATGGTGCAAGCCTTTCCTCCTTCTAGTATTCCGAGTGAGTTGGAAGCTAGGAATAAGAAGGCTTGTACCTTATCAAAGAACTTCATGCCAAGTACCACTTAGAAGTCATCCATGGGGACTATGGAGTAGTCAATGCTTCCTTTCCATGCACCAAGGGTTGTGGGAACGCCTTTAGCAATGCCGATAATTAGTTTTGCTAGTGAGTTCACTGCTTTAAGGGTTCCGCCCTTACTTATCAGCTTGAGGCCAAGCCGCTTGGCCTCCTTTATGGAAATGAAGTTGTGGGAAGCTCCGGTGTCTAGCATGGCTCTAGATTGCTTCCTGTTGATGGTGATTTGGACGTAGAGCAAACCCTTATGGTCAACATGGGGTTGTGCGCTTTTCCCCTTCATGGTTGCCAGGATTCGAAGTGATCCCATCTCGGTCTGTCCTTGCTCGTCTTGTGAGGAGTCATCTTCGAACTGACTCATGATGGCGTTAAGGGTCTTGCACTTGGGGCAATCCTTCATCCAATGGGAACTGTTGCAAATAAAACACGGAGTTTTTGGTTTGGGAGAATCAGACCTACCTCGATCATGCCATTCACCATGTGACTAGGTTTCGGTCTTCCCTTTATCCTTGGACCCTTACTCCTTGCTTCCGAATTTCTCTCCCCCACTTTTACCTTGGTTAGATCACTTTTCTTTGGATTGAGTGTTGTATTCCATAAGAGACTCTGCAGCGGCAATGGCTTCATCCAAGCTTTTCACATTACGTCTCTCCAGTTCAATTCTAGCCCAATCTTTTAATCTGTCCATGAAGTAGAAGAGAGAGTCTTTGTTGGACATGTCCTCAATCTCGAGGATGAGGGTTATGAACTCTTTGATGTAGTCACGGATGGTCCCTCCTTACTTCAATCGTCTGAGGCGACCTCGAGCTTCTTTCTCAGCGTTGCTTGGACATAAGTTCTTCTTTAACTCCTGTTTGAAGTCTACCCAAGTGTCGATTGAGCAAATGCCTTTGCCAATCTCACCATGCTTGCGACGCCGCCATAGTTGAGCGACATCTCGAAGGAATGTAGGGGCAGTGCAGATCCTAGCTGCATTATCTCGAACAAACTTGGCTTGAAAGTATTGTTCTAAGCCAAAGAGGAAGTTCTATACTTCCGTAGCGTTGCGAGTGCCATTGTAGGTAGCCAGCTTAGGCACTTGGATTATGCCAAAGTTGGTGGTGCCGGTGGAACATGAGCCATTAGCAATGGCTTGTTTGTAATCAGCACGGACATCATCTACCTCACGTCTAAGGTCTCGTAACTTGACTTCAGTAAAGGAACGATCACTACATACCTCTCGTCGGATGTCGTCGAGATCACGCTTGAAGGATTGACTGATCTCTTGAAGGGTGGATTTCACGACGTGAGTGACTTCCCTGAATTCCGTCTCCACATTGTCAATTCGGGCAGCCTGCTCCTCAAGGGCTGGTTCTATCCTTGAGAAGTTCTACTCCAACTTTGCAACACGGAACTCCAAGGCCTCCATTAGAGCGGTCTTTGATTTACCGCACTTTGTGATGTAGGTGCGTTCTTCCTCTCGACCATGGCTTTGCTCCTCCATACAAACTTCGTTGATGGAAGCCACTTTAGTGCTTAACGGTAGGAACTAGGCTCTGATACCAATTGTCATGGGATGAATTTGCGGACACTTTAAACCCATGCGGCACTAGACAACTTCAAGGGGAAAGTTACTGGTAAGCCTAAAGAGAGAGAAAACAAAGTGTAAAGAGGAATTTTAGAGAGGCTTGGAGAAGGAGAGATTAGATTGATACTTGATTGCTTGATGATACAAATGAATGAGACTTGGGGTTTTTATAACCCTTGGCCTTGGATCTAGAAACTTCCTATCCTAAATATTTATAAGGAATATATTAGGGAATATTATATTCTAAAATTATGTATAGGGAATATGCTGGGGAATCTTCTCAGGTCCTTCGAGCCTTTGATAGTGGGTTTGGACTCCTTTGATGGATTGAGTCTGCATTTATCAACCTGTGACAGTTTGCTAGTGCTCTAAGAGCCATATGTCACAAACACATGTGTTGCCACTCTTCTTTCGGAGCCACTTTTTACCACTCCACTTGACCCCTACTTTTGATGAGTATAATCCATCTCATCCTTCTTTATGGGGGTAGTAGCCATAAAAAACATGTGTTGCCCATACTTGTCGATTTACTAAACCATTAACTTTGATATCACTTGTTGCGGAAATCCAATAATCTAAACCAAAGAGAAATCTAAGCAAGGTTAAAATAAACAATAAACTTGTGAGCTTAATACTACATCTTAATCCAAAATCTTAAGGCATTGAGTTTTTTCTTGTGGTATGCAACTGGTCAACTACTTTAGTAAATGTAAGACTCCAAAGAGGCACTTCACTAATGAGGTGCTTGACTTTGTCACAATGCTTTTCATCATCAATAAAAGGGCAACATATCCAAACTAGAGATAGTGCAAGTCAATACGCATCACTTTACCATTTGTTTACCTTCCATGACTCATTGAGTGGCTACAAATCTTTTTATAAATAAGTATGTCTCATTTGGAGATCAACATCAATGAAAAGATTTTTGTCCATTATGCACCCATCTACCTACCTCTTCCCTATGCCTCGCATAGTATACTTAGAGCAACATTAGATTACATTTTTGTGTTGTCTTATGCATTTTGTTCGTTATCTTAGATTGATTAAATAATGCATAAGAAACCATAATTTACCTTTATATAATCAAGAGAACCATTGGATGTTTGTCTACCAATACACATTGTCCAAATGCTCATAATCTAGGCTATTAATCTTATGTCTACTATATCTATTTATAATTATTTTTGATTTGTTTTTGGAAGCATACTCAATAGATCTATCTACTAAGAGCATATGTGCATGTTATACCATGCAAATTAACTATAAAAGACAAATAGATAACTAGTAAATAAAGGCTGAGGAATTGCTGCATCACCTTATAATTGTCACCATGCAAGACACATCTGTGCAATCCTTTTTGATTTGAACAATCTATTGCCAAAAATGATTGAAGTACTTGATGAAGGAGATAAAGGCTACAAGAGTAGCAACCAGTGAAGATGCTCCTCCTTCCCTTAATCCTACTCTAACCAGCTAGCACAAACATCATCCCAAGTCTTTTGCAGAAGCTTCCAACCACATCCCTTTTCCTAAGACACGATGTAGACTTCACAATAATGATGATATCCTATTGTTAACCTCGGTCAATACTGAGTGAAGATTAAGAGAGGTAAGACGATGGCGCACTAAGATTGGGTGCAGTAGGGTTATTTTATATATCACTATGAACTCTTTGTCATCATGTGGGTATTTTAATTTATTGGGAACATTGATTTGGAAAATGTAATGGTTTGTACCCTTATTGCGTGTGTGATTATTCATGCACTCTATGATAAAGTGTTTACTACAAATAAAGATTTATCAGGTTCCTTAGATAGGGAAACTTGTTGGATTCCATGATAAACAACTATTGATATTAACATGTTTGTTTTTATGTCTGACTTTGATATTAAGTGAATTGCCTGAGTATTTTAAACCAATATGTCCGAAAGGAAAAAAGGAATCCACATTCAAGGGGTACAATTACATGTACTGCATTAAAAGTTATAGATAAGGATTTAAATATCATTCAAAATTTTGAAAGGATTACTTGGACATATTTCTGCTAAACTATACCACGTAGTCTTATTTCATGGAGAAGGTACGACTGCCTCCTCCAACGTATGTAAATTGCATATCAGACTTGCTATCCCTTCAAAGAAGACACTGGAAAAACTGACGTGTAGAATCGAAACTTTGCTTTCAAGTGGTTGAGGAGGCACTCACTTCACATCCATTGTTGTTAAAGACTACGTAAATGAAATATGGGAAATGAGGATAAACAAATAAAAGTGAATTGGAAATCAACATTACAACTGCGAGTAATATTCGGTATCTCCACCACACTTTTAAAAGGACATGGAAAAAAAAAAAGAAAAACAATGAAAAATCAACAAAAGAAGACCCAAAATTAAAAAAAAACATTATATGCTTATTCTAAAGGAGCAATTGAAGCTTCGTAGCAAACATGCCAAGAAAACTAAAATAAATAAAAAGTTGGATGGGATGGGATAGAGTACCAGAAGAATCCATCTCCCAACTTTCAGCTCTTTTGCACGTTGAACCATCCTTACAATGTCCAGGGAAATATCTACATGACTCTTGGTCGTATCCTCGCTTGTATCTTTTATCTAAAAGTCCAGCTTACAGCTTACAACTGATAGTAGAGGGCACATCAATCGAGTTCAACTTAAAGTTCTCCACAAACCATGTTACCAAAATTGCCTAATCTTGCACATTAGTTGCAGAAATTTCAAGTGAATGTTCCCTAGAAGCTACATTAGGATCGAGCAAAATGTGGCGTATCACCAGATGCTTCAAATTTTACAACTTAATAGTAGATGCTAAATCCTGAAAAAAAAAAAAAAAATTGTGCATTTCCAATGATTCAAGTTGAGGATAACTAGAAAGCACCATCTGAAGATCATCCTTTCCACTTGGAATGTTTTATCTGTAGAATCTTCAAATTTGGCCAATTGATTTCTCCTTCAGGCGCAGTATCACATGCCTTGATATTTAGAACAATTATAAGGTCTCATTCCTGTAAAGGAGTTCTAGCAACATGCTTGTATATCTTGGATATCTGTCCTCGAATATTAAATCAGTACCCTTAGAAAGATCCAAATTAAGCTCCTTTACCCCGCATCTTGTGGCATAAAGTAGGTACTCGTCAAATGAGGGCACAAGGTATCCAAAAGAGCGTTAATGGGGACGTAGATATGGAATTTTGAATTCTGGAGTAAGATCGTCCGTCACAGCGTGGGAGCAGCACTGTGTATTGACGAAATGCAAAAGGTCTTCTCTAGGCATCAAGTCTTCTACTTTTGAATAGAGAAACGAGAAGTTGGGGACGTCGGTCCACAAATTTTGCCACATTTTCAATACGATGCTGACCCTCATAGCATCCTGAGCAGACAACAACAAAGAGAGTGAGAGAAGAATGAGGGATTTAGGCAAAGCGTTGATGCGATGATCTTCTACCGATTTTCTTTCCCGCTTTTGAGGTTGATGTGAACACGAAGACATAGTCACTTAGAGTGAGAGGAAGATATAAGGAGAGAGCGAGAGTTTGTGTGCGTGCAAGACTCAGAGATAGAGAGTTGGAGATAATCGATCGAGATGAAGAGTGGAAGAGTGGTGGATAAAGGATTTATAAGACGTTTCAGCTGTAAGAGAAGAAAAATAAGAGAGCTCCTGCGATCCATTCAATTGTATTATAGATCCATTAATGGTCAAGCCTGTTTCCATTTTTTAGTGTCATCCGTCCTCTCAAGCACATGTAGAGCTGTAAGGACAAAGTGTTCTAATAAACCCAAAACTTGATGCATAATTTAGGTGCAATGTAAATCAAAATTTGGCACTCGAACAATTTTATCGTCCTCACTCATAATCTGAGATTGCCGTTCTATTGATCCAAAAACTTATCCTTCATAAATTGTTTCTTGATTTCTGATTTTCGTCAAACAGCAAAACATTCTTATTTGGCACAACAATATAATAAAAATGTTGATCATTTGATCTATCTTATATGGATACAACTTTAATATCTGCCTCAAACTCTATCTTGACAACCCTACCTTCCCGAGATGTGGTATAAAATCATGTAAAATGCAAATTGCAGAGTGTCAACGTACACTCCAAGGTGATAATTGTATGTCCCTTGGATCTAAAAATTAACATAAAATAAAATCCAATTCTATTACATAGATGGAGATATAAAATGATGTCTAACTTATCATAACTATTAATTATAGTTAATTATTATGTGAAAAATACTTCTAACTTTTTTGTTGTAAAAATACTCAGCAATGTTAAAATTTCACTATGCTGTGACAAATGAGTGTCAATACAAAAGTTAGTAATAGATGGAAACAAGTTCTGTTCTTTAGGAAAACACTTTATTGCTTTCTTGCTGGAGTAAGCTTGTAGATGTCACTCCCACCGGAGACACTTTATGAGAAGTAATCAAATAGATGTCCATTAGATAATTGTTTCTTGGTCACATGATATTACTTGATTTACAAGAAACATGTCATGGCAAGTTCTTGTCGTAGAAGCTCTTTAGATCCATCTATTGCATCAGACTGTCCATCAGATTCCTATGTTGGGATTGTCCACTGTAGATGGGGCATGTCGGAAATCTAGCATCGTTCATAGACTTTGTTTTCGAAAGCCCATTGCCAAATGTAGATGCGCCAAATCTAGATTCCTTGAATTTCGGGCATGAATGTCGAACATCGTTATTTCAACACTGTTCCACTCCCTTCTCATTCAAATGGAGATGAATGAAGTGATTGATATATCATGGGTCAAGCAGTTGGAAGAATACAAACACTCTCCTAGGGTACAGGAGACAGAGATTCACGAGTTCTTGCGTCAACTAGTCAAACGCAATGGTATAAAGTGGGTTCATTCAATTATATTTGCCTATGATAATCTTCTCCTGGGGCTATTTGAACTGCAAGAACTAGCCGAGAATGACCATGTTGTAGCTCAGGCAGCCTATCAACCTCTACCTTAAAGGCCTTCCCAATCTTGTGCTCTGTCCCAATGTCGCTGACTGCAAAAGGACGAGGGTTGTGGCCAGTTCGAGATTGCAAACACTCTCTGAAGACTCGAGATACTCCCTTCCTCAGCCACCCACCCTCTGAGCGACGATTATTTATGCTACTTAATGTATCTTTTAGATAAGCTAAGTGAGACGACTATGCCACCATTTACGTTTGACAACTTATCCTTCAGGTTTTTCTTGGTACATTATCCTTCAGTCTTTAATGGATAGTATCGCATTGTGTTTCAAAGTATTTGTGCGGTACTGGTTGCATTAGCCTTATGTTTTATTGCCTTTACTTGTATGTGGTTTTATGGAGGCTAGTTAGGCAATTAAGGTTATTTGAGTTCATGCGATTCTCCATATCCCACTGATTTTAATGAAATTTTCGGTCAAATATGCTTGATTTAATTTAATAAAATGTAATTTGGGTCTGCATTATATGCCAGACAAATCATTTGTCTTAAGTTATAATTTTTGTGTTGACCAAAATCATATATTCTTTAGTGTTTAAAAAAAAATAACCAACAAAGGCCATGCTTCTTACTCTTGCTGCAATCGTAAACAAATTTTTTCTCTGGTCTGCAAACAAGTAAAGAAAAATTCCCAAAAAAATAAAACCCTTTTCATTACCTTTTCCATCAACAAACGACAAAAAAAAAAAAAAAAAAAAAAAAGGTTAGATAAGCAACTAAAATGAAGCCTAATTCAATACCATGTAGTCAGCTAGCTTGGCCTTTGACACTCATCTTAAAGGTGGATATTAAAAACAAAAAAGGTTAAGAAGACGGGTGTAGTGAACGCAAAATGGATACCAATTTATTATAACGGTTAGTTGCACTTAGCCCATCTTTTCACATATCTTTGTAATGAAACTATTGCAATTAATGAAATAAATTAAAAGTTATAAGAATTTAATTTGAATCATACACCTTTGACTTAATCAACATTTCATTTAAAGTGAATCGAGTTAGGATATATTTGTTACTAACAGCCATCCATAGTAATTTAAATATATTATTGCATTTTGGATGAGGTTGTGTTGTATTTTTTGGGGATTTGCTAATTGTTGGATCTTAGTATTTTGCTGTAAAGATTGTGTGTTTAAAAGAGTACGCAAGAGAGAGAGTGCGAGAGAGAGAGATGTCCTTTGAAATGATTTGTATATATTGCTTTGGTTGCTTGTCTTGCTCGGATTGATTACATTCCACCATTCCCTTAACTTTCTTTTATAGGGAATTTACAGAAATATCTAGAGTACGAATTTGAATGCTAGCCACTTGTTCTTTCTTGATCTACAAGTATCTTTCTTTACAAGTAAATGCTAAATCTATAGTATTCAGAACTTTCTATACATCCTTCTGTTCCAGTTGTTCTCATTTAATATTTGTGTCGGAGAGTTGTGTGGCATAAGGTGAGAGATCATGGCATAGATCTTGGTTCATTTAATTCAAAGCTCAAAATCACATCTCAAGAGGTTGAATGTAAACATGATTTGTTTTGGAATTTTTTAAACCCCATTAAACCGTCCTATTAAACTACTGTGCCAGGTATTTGAGAGAATAATTGAGCAAATCTAATTCGCCTTTTTTTTTTTTTTTTTTTGATTTCTGTTTAAATATGAGTTAAAATTATATGACAAATTGTATTCAAGTATTCACTTGTACATGGAAAGCTACATGCCACTTATAATTTTATACAATATCAAACCAACAACAATTTATTGAAGCTTCCATTTTAGTCACAATGGTGTAGCATTGTCTTACAAGTAGAAACTTACGAATACCACAATCATATCTCGGAGTATTTTTTTTTTACTTTGGATGTGGATATGACAACCACTAAGTATGGGACAAACTCTCTTCATGAGTTTGTCCCAAAAATGAAGTGACAGAAAATTACACCATCTCCAAATTACAATTAGCTAGATTGACAGTTTGTACACACACAATGGAAAAGGGTGTGGTTTTTAGCAACTGCATCCAACTAGGAATAATTAACAGAATGCTCAACTAAGTTGATCCCAATAGGTTTACCTCCTCCTGCACCTCCTACACCATTAGATGTCAAGACAGCTCATCTCACCTCATGTGAGTTTTGTATTGTTAGTGGCGGAACTGAGGTCGGAAATGCCACTCTTGCACCCCCATTGTAGTAGCGATCATTCCTACAAGTGAGATCTTCCTGGCATGTTCTTTAATTTTCAAGAAAATTAACGCTTGCTTCAATTCGTGCGACAACCTCTGAGTAAAGAATCTCCATGTCCAGTGCGTACCTATGTCCTCGACTAATCTAATTATTGTGGTCCTCAATTCAGATGTGAACGATAATTCCTCATCTATCATATATGAAGCAACGTGTGTCTCAGTAAATAATAACACATATTATAAAAGGAGGAGACGTACGTAAAAAAGATTCGACCATGTTATTAATCGCTAAGAAGGTCTGGCTGGAAAATCGAAACACTTGTTGTCTTGCCCTCGATGGGTGGAGCTGGGTGCTTGCTCATATTTTTTTTAGAAAGTTTAGCTTAGCTATTTATGCTTATGGGGCAGTAATGGTGATGTGTGATTGCCAAGCAATGTCCATGCTTTGCTTTTACAGGCTAGTCCCGCATGAATTACTATAACTAATCTAAGATCAGTAAAAATTCTAGATCTTGCAACTACTTTGAGATGAATCATATCAATATGCCCATAATGCTGTCAAGGCAAAAAGTCGGTTACTACAATTATTAATCTTCATAATTTGAAACACAAACGCAAAAGAACAAGATAATTAAATGGATATATGAGGTTGCAACCTAATAAGTAGCAAAAGGCTTGTACAAACTACGAAATGGATACAATTTTCCTCCTTGGATTCGCAAGGTCCTTAGCGAGGAACCTAAAAGGCATCATCCTTTTGTCTTCCAAATTTCACTTTTTTTTTACAACGGATTTCCTTATTTGTTTTTAGATCTTTAAAACCTAGTTGTCGCCTCAACTATCACTCTACTTTACTACAAACCCCTTAAAAGACATAGATGTAGACGTTATTGTCCTCCTCCTCCTCCTCCTCCTCCATTTTCTCTGTACTTCCTTTTTGCAAATTGGGATTTTGGATTTTGAACATCCGTTTTCTTTAGGTATATTATCAGCTAATTGCTTTAGATTTGCCTTTTTAGATTGAATAGTATGTGCTCACAACAAATCATTTCCATTTCATGTATTCCTTGTATCTAATGCTACTTTTCATGACAGAAGGATCCCTATCCTTTTAAGTTTTCATTGCTTTTCCAATAGTTTCTTCTCACACTGTTAACATGGCAAAGGAACCTAGCCTCTTCTATTGTTATTATTGAGGATATCGAAAATATATGTTGAAAAGCTAGCAACAAAGTCAATCTCTTGTTTTCCTCTTATTGTCCCAAAAAGAGAGTAGTAAGCTCAGTATTTATATCTGAAAGAAAAAAAAAGTTCTGGGTAGATGATGGGTAGATGATGATGTCTATGGAAGTAATAAACTATGTTATGCCCTAAAACATCAAAGAAAGGAATGAAAGCACAATGCGCGGATGATGTTGGATTCATTAATTTCAATGCTACTTAATGCTCTATTGAGGGAAATTTTCATTGGTCCTCAATAGTGAATTTCAATAGCTATTCTAAGTTTAATTTCAATCTGTCTCCTTTCCTTTTGTAGGTTTTTGATCTGTATGGAGTTGGCTTGCAACAGGGATGCCTAACACCCAATCTCTTGAAAGAACTCAACTTAAAGGTGACTAATATACACAAAAATACACACAATTTTAATTATGTAATTCCTTTTCTCTAGACAGCCTAACTCATATTTTCCTTCTTTCAGATTGGTAAATTTTCCATTAGAGATTATTTAGATATGTCCTCGCAAGATGAAGCAACAATTATTGAAAATGATGCTGCAGCTAAAGACATGGAGGTAACTTCTGAACCATAGGTGTCCATTCTTATGTTATTACTATAGCAAGAGGTCTAAATTTGGATTTACATGACTTTTTTAATTTGGTTCACTTCATCCATGATTTATGTGGCTTATTGTGATCAAAAATATTTCATATAACAAGTTGGTAGATGAGTTTCAGGGAGCAAATGTTGCTTATGTAGCTGATCTTTTTAAAGTCCCTATAATATTTGTAAAAGCTATGACTAATATAGTGGAGGGAGACAAGCCAACTGTAGAGGAGTTCATGCAAAAATTGGCTGCTATCATTGTTGCACTTGATTGAGCTATCACCCGAATAGTTGATTTCATCAATGGAAAGTCCATCTCTAACCTTTGAAATGGTATGTCCTTCATTTTGATGTTTCCTAGAAGAGACATCAAAGAGTGACCTATGAAATGTTGTTCCATGTTTGAACAAGTCTAATATTTAGTATGGAATAGTTATAGTTAACGACTTGCCCAGGGTTATGGTCAAGCAGCCTCATAGGTGATATGTTGTAACAACTAATTGATTTGTGGCAAGAGTTATGGATGCATATTGCTTGAACCATTCTCTTGCTGATTTATTATTGAAGTGAAAAAAAAAAAAAAAAACTACGAAAGGAATGTCATTGTGCAACTTTGGGTATGCTTTGAGCTATTGTGTTAGATTTCATAATTTGATCATTTTCTTACTACTTAAAACATTCATTTCAAGCATGCCTAGGATAAACAACTCATTTATTTCCACATAAGAACTTTTGATCAAAATTGAGAACTTCACAATTTTTGTACATCTCTATTTAAAACTTGTGAGTATCTTTGACTTTAAGTGAGTTGTCGGGTCTTATTTTACATTGGTGGAAACACCATCTCTTTGGTTACATGATTGTGAAGGAAGGTTGGATATATTCAATCATCAATGCTTACTAATTTCACTCATATTTTTTTGTAAATATAAAACACACATAATTTTATCTTATACATATTTATTTCATTATTTTTTTATTTTATTTAAACCTTAAAGTTGTTTTTCCACTCATATTTAAAGTTGAGTCAATCTGACTCATATCTTACTTAAATTAAATTAAAAATTTTCTTAATTAACACTCACAAGGTTTCCTCTACCATAGGTTTGTTAATGGATTTTAGTTTGTTTGTACCTCTTTGTTTGAAACCTTAATTAGTGTTTAAATTTATTACTATATGTAGGACTTGTCTTTTATCAGTATAAGTCATGTTTGTGATGATAAATTAGGAATTAAAAATGAGAAAATTATAAAAATAAATTAAAAGAATCGATTTCTTTAAATGGATCAATCTTTGATAATCACTTTGAGAGGATTACCACCAATAAGTTAATTACTTTGATATATTTTGATTATTTAAATGAAAATGAAAATCATATATGGTATTATATATATATATATATATATATATATATATATATTTAAGAGTATGACTTAATAATTAAGGAAGATACTACTCTTAAAAGAGATTTTTGTCAATTATATCTAGAAATATAGAAATAAATGGGCTTACTATTTCAAAAAATAATTATTAAATCTCATAAATTGAGAAAATCACACCATTTTACCATCCTTTAAAATAATTTTGTTCTCAAAGCTAGTCAACAATAAATTCTAGAAATTAATCTATAAAAGAATGAAAGAATTCCCACGTAGCATCCTTAATAGGAAAATCAATCAACTAAACAAGAATTTAAGTGACAACTTAATATTCATGATCAACGATATGTTGGTCCATGATAGCATACAATTGAACTTTAATCTCTCTAATGAAAGTAATGTTAGGTAGTTGCTTTTATGCAACCACATTCTATTATAATTTCTTCTTTAAGCAATAAGATGTATTTTGGACCATACAAATAAGTCAAAATGATAAGTAATAAGACCAATGCATTCAAGAACTTTGTATGTGCCAAAGAAATTAAGAGATAATTCTATTGATGAGTAGAGAATGACAAACAACTATTGATATGGTTGAAACTTGAAATAGTCATAATCGCCCATTGAAAACTCACATTTCATATGATATGTATCAATGTGCTGTAATAAGATTGTCTTTCAGAAGATACCGCAAATTGTCCTTATCTTGTAAATTTTTATCAACTTAATTTATGTGAAAAGTGCCAATTGTATACCTTGCAATAATAAGTAACAATCAACCATAAATAACTTTAAATAAAGAAAACTTTTTTATATAGTGATAAGTGGTATAATAACACTGCTTACCCTAAGAAAGCTATTTTCCCTAGACCTTTGGATTGTCACTCGTAAAGCAGCAAAAGTGGTTCTCTAAGCACTTATTAACTACCTTAATTCATCCATCTATTTGTAGGTAATAAGCAATACTCATATTCAACTGTGTCCCTTACCAATGAAACATCTCCTTTAAGGAATTACAATTGAAGACTTTATCTTAATCACTGACAATAAACTTAAGAACATCATGCAACTTCATAATATTTTCAGCAAATACTCAAGTAATAGTAATATAAGGATGACTAACAGCTTAAAAATGGGCATATTTAGTCAAACGATTAATGACAATAAAAATAATTATTTTACCTTAAGACAATGGAAGTCTCTTAATAAAGTTCATACAGATATTTGTCTAACCTTCTTTTGGCATAGGCAAAGGTTGAAGAAGATTTGAATATACCACAAATTCACTCTTGTGATGTTGAGAAACATCACAGTCAACTACAAACTATTTTATTTTACTCTTCATACCTTTCTAATAAATTTCATGAAAAATGTGTTTATAGATATTAAGTAATCCCAAGTGTTTAGTAATTGGAAATGCATGAAACTCTTTCAAAATTATTTCCTTGTTATGAGAATTGTGAACAAGCACCATTTTTACCCTTAAGTGCAAAGTCTATAAAATCTCAAGTGTAATGGGCAATTAAATTAGGATCTTATTGCAATTTGTCAATGATTCCCTAAGTTTTGAGATCATCACATCACTCATCTCTAATTTGTATAAGGGTATTACATATAGACATAGACATTGCCACCAACTCAACATATTACAAAATGGATCCCATCCAAAGTAATCATTACTTAATCTATCAAAATTCATTCATCTTTTATCCTTTATGATAACCAAGTAATCTTCAATCAAACAAAACAAATATACTTAGAATATTTCAATTTTGAACTACCAAGGGAAAGTAGTGCAACTGAAGACAAAATTTCAATCTTTACTATGAAACAACATGTATTACAAATTTGGAAAAAAAATGAAAATTTCTAACTAGATCAATTATTATTTTTCTTACTTTTATCATGGAACAACATCTACTAGAAATTTGGATAGAAACGATCTTCCTAGAACAAGAAAAATTGAAATCCTCAATGTAATCATCAAAAGGATTCCCTTACCCCATTATATTCTTATAATACCTTTGAGGGCTTTAATATTTGATAGGTGAATATCTAACTTAATCTTCATCATTGGAGTTACCAGCTTTGATACTAAGTGATTATCTTTACATAATATGCAGCTTTGTACTCATATCTTGTTTGGCTTCCAACTACTCTTTTACATAGGTAGGATTTATGCCAATATGCTTATTTTTATCTTGTTAGTTAGTTCACATAATTTGGTAACTATATTCTTCTTTTAAATAATTTTTCAATGTTTATTTTTGGTAATATGGCTTGCCCCTCAACTAAATTCTCTTAATAAAATAATCTACTTTGGAGGCCTATCCTCATTAAAATTACCTTCTAAAATGGTAATGTTGGTGGGTGAAGTTGAATTCTACAAATTAAAAGCTTAATAATATTGCAATATGTTAAAATATTTGTTTCTTTATAATTTTCTTTGAAATTTTGATGAAATTAATGACAATAAAAATTAACATATATGGTTACTTTGAACAATAATATATATTACAAGAAATTAGAACAAAAAATTTGTGGAAGATAAAAATGAAAGTTGAAAGAAAAAGTGCAAGTAACCAAAACATTTCATCAAATAGAAAAGAAGCATAGCATGAAGGTACAACAAACAAAAGAACAACTAAAAGGAAAAAAATAAGACTAGCTTATTATTCCTTAAGAGGACAATAGAAATTCTTGTACAATTAATTCAACCAAGGCCCCTCTAACAACCATTTAAGCCACCAAAATTACAACAAGCTACCAAAGTTATGAACCCAACAAGACAAAAAGGGTTTTACCCTAACATGACAACAAAATCAAGTTTCAAAACATAAAAAGAGGAATCAAAGAGAATAGGTGTCTAAAATTACAAATATAAACATAAATCAAAGAGATTAAACCCAAAGTGAAACATACAAAGAGATAAAGTAATCTTATAGCCACAACATTATCCTTCAAGAACAAACCTAAACTTGTCTTATACCTAGAGAACAGTGGAAAAAGAACATACAAATAAGCAATAGATAAGAAATGGAGAGGAATCAAACCTTATATTGATGAAATTCAAGGCACAAAAAAAATTACAGTCACCAATGTAGACATGTTAGGGATTTGGAAGAGGAAGATATTGAAATATGTCTAAGATAATAAGGAATTTGGAAGAAGAAGATGTATAAATGCAAAGAAGATGGATTTGGAAGAACTCAAATAGTGATTTTGGCAAGGAAATGGGAAAACACAATAGAAAAGGGAAGGCAATGAGGGCTTTAAAGCTTTGTAAATGGCAAGCAAATTTTCTCTTTTGTTTTTTTATAAAAAGGGAAATATGGACCTTTGTATTATCCTTTTAAAATTACTACTAACTTTTGATGCATGAACAACTATTAAAACATTTTAAACCCGTTGCATTTTCAAACCTAAGGTAGTGATGCCAAACTACTATATTAAGATCCAGCCTCAAATTGGCTTATGGTAAATGTCACTATATTATCCTTTTAAAACTATTACATTATCCTTTTTAAATTGTTACTAAATTTTGGTTCATGAACTGCTACGAAAAAATTTTAAAACCACTACCTTAAAACTCCACCCTCGAATTGGTGTGTGCTAAAATACATCATGTATCTCATTCAAAACTACTGTGTAAAAATATAGAAAGCATCAACTTAGTTATGTTGCCTAAAAATGTTGCTTAATAGTCATGTGGATTTAAAACTACTATGGAAAATTGCTACCTTTGAACATATATTGTGTTAGTTTGAAACCATTACCGAGAAATCGTTGCGTAAAGCCTACTACTATCTCACACTATTAAAATGTGGCAATTATAACTATTGCCTTAATGATTTTTAGCAATGATGTTAACCCACCACAAAATAACCATCATTATAGGCGATTTATGGTGTAGTGTCAATAGCACAATTTCAAAAACTATTTCCCTTGATTTAACTAGAGGTCTATTGAATTTAATGGTTTTCCTTCAATTTTGATGGCTTTCATACTTCATACTTCAAATTTGAAATTATAATCCAAATCACTAGAAGGTCATCCTAAGATGGTGATTAAGTATTTACAATTTAGGTGCACTTAATGTGCAATTTTTGCCTTATGCTCTTGGGTTAAGCAAAATCATCATAAACACTTTTCCACCAAAATAATACTAAATTACCATGGAAGTGCACCTAATTGATTGTTAGCTCAAGGAGTGGTAGGAGGTCAAATGATATAATGTGACTTGCAATTACATGCTACATTTTCCTTCACTTGCCAACTATTGCTTTTTTGTTGATGACTACTTTTGTATGCCATTGCTAGATATTACAAGTGGCTTAGTTATAAATAAATAAATAAATACTCTTATAGAACTTTGTATCTATTTTATTCTTTAAGATCAATATTGCAATGGGTTTTCCTAGAGATTGAGTGGCTTGGCAGACAAGGAGGGAGGCATGACATTTAGTACCTTAATTTTTTCCTTCTTTTTGAGGAAAATGTATTGTGAAGGGGCAACAAGAGGTATCGTAATGTATAAATTAACTTTTGAGTTGCCACTAATTATAATTGTGATCAAAACACTCTAGGTCACTCAATTTGCTTTATCACGATTCATTAGAGTTCAAGAGAATAATTACATTTGGTGAAAACCATAACCAATTCGAATGCCTATCATAAGCAATGATATTACTATTCACTTCTTTTGTTACTTTTGGTTTTCATATGATTCTTTTTTCATTTTTTTATTCAGTATATGTATTAAAGTAGAAAATTACAACAAAAATATATTGCATTTTTACTTTTTTCTTATAAGATATGAGACCAAATTGAGTGAAGAAGGGACACCACTATCCTAGATAAGTGATTTCTTGGCAAATTCTTAAGAATTGGGTATGGTGTGCTATGGTTGTTTCTAATATGTTAGGTTGCTTTTGTTTTTGAGTGGCTTTCATTTTGCTTGGTATTTTAGTGTGCTAAATTAATTATATCAAGCTATTTAGTGATCAACGATGAAACACTATACTTGATTTGATACTTAGTCATTAATAGTTACTTTGATCAAGATTATAACCTTATTTTGGATCATTTATGTTAGATTATATCTTTAAAAAAGTGAAATAAAATGGAAGGAAAAGAATTAGGAGGTTGTATAGTCCTATTGTGGGTGCCTTTATTCTTATCATAGTTGACTAGAAAGAGTAATCTCTCTTATTGGCTGGCAACTCAAACATTGTTTAGGTGATGTTGATCCTTGTTTATTCTCTTTGCCTCATCTTGGTGGTCTTAATGTCATCACTAATGTCATCTTTTGTTGGATTTTTGGGTTTTTTTACTCTTAATTAGTGCCTAAGTATAAGTGGCTAAGGCAACAGTTTAAAACTGTTACCTTTGACCCTTTAAAAAAAACATCATCATTTTTATCTCCCCACCATTCCATGTCCTTCTTCTTAGGGTTGAGGGAAGGCCTGCCGACTACACAATAAATCTCTCTTTCTCTTTCTTAACTCTTTCTCTCTCTTTCAACTAGTTCATATAGAAAGCAAGACAAATAGAGATTATTGCCCGTCAACTCGTGTTTAACTACAATCAATTAGGTACATTCCTCCTTTTTCTTGTTCTTCTTCAATGTACTTTTGTTGAATTTGTTTTTAGATTGGATGAAAGAGGTTATAGATTTGTACCGGGTTTCATTCATCTATGTTCAATGCTTGTCAAAAATATCTCTCGCCTAACCAATGATGGTTGTGGCCTTAAGCTTTTATCACTGAGTCTTCATAATTTTTTAAAAAAATAAATTTAAATACACACACACACACACACACACACACACACACACACAAAATTAAAACACAAAAAGAACACCACCAATTTCCAATTGGCATGATGAGCTTATTAGTGTTATGCTTTCCACTATAGCATTGATTTGCTTGTGCTCTCCAAGCTGTCACTTTCACCATATTAACAAACTCACCAACCCCACCATTTCCATTTGGCATTGGCACTGACATTGAGCTTTCATTTGTACTTCCAAGCTCTAATGAGTTCATTAAAATCAAATATTGTTATGACAATTTTTGAATTCAAGTTAAAACTTTTTTTTCCTAGTGTAAAGTGATACTTACAACATAGATCCAACAAATTTTGACTCATAATCCACTGGATTATTTCATCGAGCTAATTGGCTAAGAAGAAATTTATGATACAATAAGGCAAAAGGGTCATATAATATGTGTGTGTGTGATGAGAAGTGGATTTGGACTTTGTTGATGAGGTCCATCTATATTTTTTTTATTTGATTTAATTATCTCTTATTTATTGTTATTTGATGGACCTTGAACCTTATTTCTGTGGCCATTAAAAAAGCCCACCTAACTAGCCTTCAAACACGATCGTTTAGTTTTGAGCTCTACCTTGTTGGAGTGGGAAAGAAAAGTATGATACCAACAACAATCACAAGAGATTATTTCAATAGTGGACCAATGTTGGTTTCTTGTTTGATGAATTTGATTGCAAAATCATGCAAAAATTCATCATATGTGAAAGTTAGTTTATACAATTTTCTCATATTTGGAAATTTTTGTTGTATAATTAATTTTCTTGGATTTTTTAGAAGCTTTTTAGTGTTCCAAAAATTGAAATAGCAAAATCTTGGGCTAAACTTTAATATTAAGATGTCTCCCTTAAACATAGCAATAGCTCCTTCACCTAATGATGCATTCAATGCTCCCGAGCCAAAGTTATAGTAAAGACCCCATTTATCCTTAGGAGGCACATATAGTCCACACATAACGGTATTGCTTCTATTTTCTTCTTAATCTTATTCTTTTCTAATGCGTAGTTTATTTCTTCTTTTTACTTATTTTTAGCTTATTACTTCATTTTAAATGTTTATAAATTTAGATCAAAAGTTATATTCATCTTTTATAGGATAATGCTCCTCCTCAAGGCTGAGGACATTGAGAAGACCTTTAAAAATAACTTGAAGAGGAGATATTCAAGCTTTGTGGACTTCTTTAGGTGATATTGTGGTTTGTTAATGCATATGTTGTGGTTGTATATTAATTTATGACCTACTAGAAAAAGAATTTAGAGACATTTGATATGATTATTTTGTGAATTACCAAATATACTTGGTTGCAATTGATATATGTATATAGTATTTTAGAAGAATATACCCTACCTATTTGATGTTATGTTTCTTAGTAGATATAGTCATCATACTAATGACTACATGTTACCCTTGAAGTTGAATTTCATTTTAAAAATGTGTTTAATGAGAAAAAAATGTATTTTTTAAGGATAATTTCATGCTTTTTCAATCTTTGCGATTTTGTTTAAATAATTGTCACTAATGTAATAGTTTTGGAATATCAAAATAGTTAGAAAACTAACACTTATTTTCTCAAAAAAACCATATCTATTTGTATAAAAAATTATTGCCTATTTTTGTAAAAAATCATTACCTATTAAAAAAAAAAAATAACATATCCTTAAAAAATTGTTGTCTATCTTTAAAAAATTATTGTCTATTTATTTAAAATAATTGTTGTCAATTCTCCCAAAAATCATTGCTTATTCTCTAAAAACTTGTTACCTATTCAATTTAAAAAACTGCTGCCTATTCTTAAAAAATCATTACATATTCTCAAAAAATCATTATCTATTCATTTAAAAAAAATTATTGTCTATTCTTAAAAAGCTACTACTTATTCCTTTTAAAAACTATTAACTATTCCTTTTAAAAACTATTACCTATTCTCAAAAAATTGTTATCTATTCTCTTAAAAAAAATTGCTTCCTATCCTCAAAAAATTACTACATATTCTCTTAATAAAACTGCTACCTATTCACTAAAAAACTACTACCAAAAATGTCTTTAGGCAACAGTTTCATTTGTGCTGCTATAGGTTGAGAAAATTACAGCATTAAATCTATTGCAATACTTGCAAATGCAATAGCCTAAAAACCACTACATTAGACTTTAGACAGTGGTTTTTAGGTTAAAGACAATGATTTTGAACCGTTGTCTTAACCTATGTTTTTTTTGGTAATGTAAGATTTTAGAATCCTTAGCAACACTTTTTTTTATGATCCATACGTGTACATCAAATTATGTAATCTACTTTTGTCTTTTGTTTTGTTAACATCAAATCAACGACTTATAAAAATTAACTTGATTAGTCTAGTTAAAAATTATAAAAATATTTATTAAATAAATATACAAAAGTATAATAATTTAAAATTTTAATTTTTAATAATAAATAAGTTAATTTTAAATATAGTTAAAATTTATTTAAGAAGATAAAATTATTATTAAAATAATTTTTAGTTATTCACCTCCTCGCCTTCTTACATGTAATTACAATTTACTACATTTTAAGCATTTAGATTTTATTTGTAATCTATACAATCAAATAGAAAACATTTTCCTAGGTCATTAAACTTATTTATAAGAGAGGAGTAAAAGAGCAAAATCCTTGTAATTAACTCCAAGGTGACCAACCATATCAAAAGTGATTTACAAGATTTTGACTCTTCAAGTCTATTTAAGAGATACATGTGAATTTAAATAAATTATACTTTAATTTCTATATTTTTAAATTTCACATATTTAACTCCAAAAAATTTCAAAACCTTTTCATTAAATTTAATTTGATTTTATTTTTATATTTCTAAATTATTTTATGTATGTTATCTATTATGATTATAATAAAATGACAATAAATATAAATTATAATTTTAATAGTTAAATAGATTTAAGTTCTTTTAATTTATCAAAAAAGTTTTTAATTAATTAATTCATATCCATAAATTAAGATAGACATCTTGCAACATATCATGATTAACTAAATGTTACAATTGTGAAAATTAATTTGACATGTTACTTCCATGTCTTGTTTCTTATTATGATTCAATCTTTTCATTATTTTAATATTTTAATTATAGAAAGAATGTAAAATATGAACACATTTTATATTATTATTAATTTTATATATGAGGTCATAACTTCTTATGAATATTTATTTAATCTTAATTAAACAATTTCCTAAATCAATATTTATTTAAACAATGGAACACTCTCCTTTCAAGGTATTGAATTCTCCTTTAATTACTTTACTATCTATATAGTTATGTAATTCAACTTCTTATAAGCAATCCTTAATTAGTACAATCTAATCCAAAGAAGAAATTAAAGTATAATAATTCTTATATTAAATATTTTTAGAAATTTCATATTTAAAAATTACTTATGTAACCATCACAAGAATAATTTTTTAGACATATAAATAATATTTTATTAAAAAAATGCTCATAATGAATTAATTTAATAAATTTATTTATCTAATAAGTATTTACATGTTTATTCAATTGTCTCCATAATTTTCATTTTGAAATAAATTGTTTCTTCACAACAAATAAATTTAACATATATTACTTTTATGGTTTTATCATTATAGCATATTAATAGTACATCAATTATGAATATTTTAAAAAATATTTTGATTCAATAAACATCTTGTAATTATAATTAAATCATAATTATTTTTTAAAGTATAATTATTACTTTAAGACTTATCTTTAGAGTTTTCAATAATAATTAGAGGTGTAAGAAAAATTGCTTTATCTACTCAAGTTGACAATATCAAACTAAAAATGTCATAATTGTTGAAAAAATATCGGTTATAATTTATAATTTAGGTAAATCACATTTGACATTTTAATTATCATTTTGGAAATTAAAAAAATAACAAAAAAATTAAATGAACTGCCTGCATCTAATAAGTATTTACTGTATTTTGTAGAACTATAAACCACACGAAAAATCCAACTAATCCCTTGTACGCCCCACACAACTCACCCACACCTGCCACACACATAGCCCAAAATGCTCTTAGCCTAAAACTAAAATAATTTCAACTTAAAACTTAAAGAAAATAATCTATGCCTCTCTCTCTCTCTCTCCCCCCCCCCTCAATCTCATTTCTTTACCTGCACCGCACCGACCACTTAGCCAAATAGCTAGAAGCCCAAAATCATCTAATTATTGTGGCAACGGCTAGACAATTGCTAATTTCGTTGAAATCCAGCTTAGTATTTATAGAGGCCAACTTCGCTGAAGAACCCATTAAACAATTTAGGAAAAGGAAAAGCATAATCATAGAGTGAGAAGAAATTTGATGATTTTTGACAAGCTTATATCAAAAGACCTAGACTTGGTGTGTGCAATGATTGGACATAGTTTATGTTTTCGTCAAGCATAAATGTTGTTCTAGTGACCTGGAATTGTGAAAATGAACAATAGAGATCATCAATTGCCAAATTGATGTACTAGAAAAATTATCCAATAAAATTCTACAATCAGACATTTTGTAATCAATCAATTTTTTGTCTCTTGTATGTTTTCAATTTTAAAATGGCAAAACTAAATTTGGGTGAAAACTTTTTTGAATTAAATAAAATGCAAATAAAAAAGGTTAATTAGCATCAAATTTATAATTTGGAAAGTCTTAGTTTATTTCCCTGATCAAAAGAAAGGGGGGAAAAAAGAAAGAAAAAGGGGTAAAAAGGTTGATGGACATGTCTTTTATTCAACATGAAGTTTAGATTTATTTTCTTCGAATAAGTACGATTTAAACTATCAAACAAACCAAATTGATCTTGTGATTATAAAAATTTTAAAATCTTTATTAACAATTTGATTCAAATAATGTTGCTTATTAATTGCATTACCAAAAAAAAAAAAAGTAGTTAATTTAGCTTATATTATTCAAATATCAAGACTTTTTATATAATTTTTTACAAATTAAGTAATGAATTAATAAAAATTTTTTTTAAAAAAAAAAAAAGTAAAATTGGTTAGATTTAAATAAAAATATTTTTTTATTTGAGTAAATATTTAAGTAAATTCAACGGTTATTTAAATTTAGGAACTTTTTATATGATTTCCTTAAATTAAGTAACAAGTTACTAAAATTCAAAAAAAAAAAAAAAAAATATATTAAATTTGAATAATTGTTAAAATAAATTATAATATTTTTCTAATTTAGAGAATTTTTACGTAATTTATGTAAACTAAATAACAAGTTACTTAATTTTTTTTTTTTTTTTAAAAAAGGTAAAATTGGTTAGGTTTGAATAAAAAAATATTTCATTTAGATTAAATGAAATTTAATATTATTCAAATTTAGAAATTTTTAAAGTAATTTCTAAAAATTAAACAACAAATTACAAAAAATTCAAGAAAATATAAAATAGATTACTTTTAAATAAAAAATATTTGATTTGAATAATAATATAATTAATTTAACTTCTCAAAAAAATTTTTAAAAATTCCCTTAAATAATATATATGTCAAATGGATTCAAATCAATTCACTTAATCCTTAATAATAATATCATGTAAAAAAATAATATTAAATTTAAAAAATGTATTTTGGTGATTAATTGTATTCATAAAATATCTAATATATACATAATTATTAATAAATTTAATTGACTACTATGAAATATATTAACAATTCATTCATCTTATAAGCTAAATTAATCAATTTTATTCTTAAGGGTAGTCATGTTTGTTTCAAAATCAAAATGATAATAAAAGATTCTCATTCTAACAATTCAAAGTGAAAATTATAATCTCAATGCCTTAAAAAGAAGAATGAAATTTGCAACTTCAAGGGAATCATGATTCCCTATAAAATCCGATTCTTTCTCCTTATTTAACCTTATCAAATTATGAATTTGTGCAATTTCTAACTTCTGCCTCCTACATTTTTTCTCGCACATCCGCTCAATGTCCTCTCTCGTTTCTTTCTATTTTCTATTCTTAATCAATTTTAACATTCAAGATAAGCAAATTGGTTTAAATACTTTTTTTCTATAACATTATATTTTCTTTTTCAAGTGAATAAACATTTTGTTAATATGTTTTTTTTATATAGACTCTTAAAAATTTTTCATGTAACATGGTGTTTATTATTTTTTTCCCTTATTTTTTGATTTTGTGTTTTTGATAAGTTTATTTAGTTTCAAATTAGTAAAATTAATTATGAAGATAGAAAAGCATAAATCTATTACTTAAAAAATTTCAACTTGATATTGATTCTATTATTCACTTAAATCAAACATCAATAAAGAGAAATTGATTTTGATTCAACAATAAATCAAATATATTATAAAATTTCTCAATATTTTTTTCTCTAAATACAAGTATTGCTCTAAATACAAAAGAGAATGAAGGTATCAAGTTCAAATACATAACTCCAAAATTATTTAATATTGCATTATTGTTTAATATCATGAATAAGACAAGGTGGAAATTCAAATTTTTTTAAAATGGTGGAATTGGTAAGCAAATAATATTTCGATCCTATCAATCATTATTAAATATATTTTGATAGCCCTTGCCTCAATAATTGTTGCAAAACATACTTTTAGTGTAAAGGGAAATATCATTACAACCTTTTTGCTTTATGATCGTGGAATTAGTAGGGGCTTAAGTATGCCTTCAAGATTAGCTGAAGTGATGCTTATATGGCAAGAGATGGTGTGAGAAAACAATAGAGTTATACAAAACAATAAAGAGTTACACAAACTTCACAACAGAAAGAACACTAACTCAAACAAAGTATGGCCATAGCAATCAAGGTAAGTGGGCTCGATAATTAAAATAAACGAACTATGTATATTTAGATTTCTTTTTTCTTAAAAAAAAAATCAAAAGAGTATGTAAACAGTTTAATTAAAAGAATGAAGTTCAAATATTATATATATATATACTTTGATATAGGATTGATAAAAAGTATGAAATTCAAAAGAAAATATTTTGAATAAATCCTTGAAGATTTAGTACTTGGCATTGTTATACCAAAAGTCGTTCCATAGAATTATAATTCCACATTGGGAATGGCTATTGGTTTCCAGCCGATATACTAAATCAAAATTGTTTGGAAATTGTAAAAAGTAAAAAAAAGACCAGAATAAGAAGATAAAACTTACAATTTATTTATATGAAGAGAATGATACAAGGGATTCTTCCTTCAGAGAATTGGAAGAGGTGGAAGAAAAGAAAAGTAAAACTTGTTCTTTGCCATTGGGTTTGGCTCTCTTTTTATAGTAGAAGAGGAGCCTATAGTAGTTTATTGAATTGGACATTCGGACAAATTTGCTTTTGGTGGAGTAGTTGGTAGATAGATGCGTTTGAGTTGGCAGGCAGATACTTTGGGTAATATAAATTCACTTCGGGTGAAAGAATATATTCCCCGACAATTTATTTCACTTTTTCTTTTTCTCCTTTTGGCTTTGGCGGATGATTTGCTAGGTTTTTGTTGTTTTATTGTTGATTTAATGTCTTCCATAGGTCCGTAGATATAATCAAATGGATCATGGTCAGTTAGTAGATCATAAGAAGTGGAGGCTAAGCTATCCCCTAATAGTTGTTAGGCTTTTGCTAAAGTTGCTTTGTGAAAAGAGATATACTCTTCTTGAGATTTGGATCCTACTAATTGGGCCTGTGTTTAGGTTTTGTAAGCTAAAAATTGGGATGTAGATCCCTCCAGCTTGTTGGATTGAGTTGGATGTTGGTCAAACCATTTCAAGACTCCTTTTGGATGGGCTTTATATTGGCGAGCTTCAGAAAACTACTACAAGAATTTAACTTTGTAGGCTCGGCCTAATATTGGAGTGGCTATCATGGCATCAGGTCGGAATTGGAAGTCCCACATATAACACTGGGGGAGCCTGAAGTAGTAACAAAACAACAAAAGTATGGGATATGCCTCCTCATTTTTAGATAAGGCATATCTGTCAGCATAAAGTTGGAATCCCTCGTAGATAGGTTTAGGAAAAATTTGATGGACCGATCTAAACTAGGAGCACCAGTGAACAAACCAAAGGGGAAATTTGATTATTGTTTAGGTTTCCTAGATGAATAATCAGGAATGTTTGAACTGAGAATTTTGGAAATAAAGAGCATTGAACCATGCTTGTTTGTAATCTTAATAGGAAAAATATTGGGCAAAATTGGAGTTTTGGTAAACTGATGATTTGAAAGATATTTGAGTGGATGGATGATTTAGCCATTTAGATGGATGGAGCACTCTAATAATTTGGAGTGTTGAGTGTCCAATTTCATTGTTTTGGGCGTGATGTCTGAATTTGGTAGAGTTGGTGTCAATGAGTATGGCTTCATAAAAATTATGGGTTTGACGAGGATCCCATGGTTTGTAAAACCAATTTCGAAAAAATTTTTGGGCACACCTTCATGGATCATCATGATGATACCTTGCTTCAATGAGCTCAAGGGTTTGGAAAGAGGGTTTTTTGAAGTAATAAGATGTTTGAAATGTTTTTGGAAGGGCTTAGGAAACTGTCACCTTTATTTTTGGAAAATCTATTTGAAGATGGGATGGTGAGACAATGACCACCTCTTTTTATGATGGTAAAACCATCTTGGTCGCATGTTAAAATAGAAATATTTTTTTCTTTAGATGAAGTTGTTGGACTTGTATCCTCATCTAATTAGAGGCCTACTTTTGCTTTAGAAGAGATCCTAGATCCTTCTGAGGTACTGTCTTGGAGCAAAGTTTGAAGTTGGGCTTAGACTTGATCAGTAAGTTCTAAGGCTTATATTTTAGTGTTGAGTTTACAATAACAGGTTATATGTCCAAGTTTGCCACAACGATAGCAAATAACTCTGGGTTTTTAGATCTATAGGCTGATTGGCTTGGTTTTGAATAGGAGGTTTTGAAAGTTTAGTAAAGACCTTTTGTGACTTAGTTGGTTTACTTCTGGATTTTCGGTTGTCATCAAACTGAGCACAAAAAGATCCAAGTTCTCTCCTAGTTTGTTGCTTTTCTTTCTTGATTTGCTTTTGCAATCGAAGGTCACTACAAACCTATAATCCTTCCTTTTGGATGAAACTTGTTACTTCACCATAAGAAAGAATATATCATACGGGATGTGTTCATTATATTGGTCACAAAGTTTTTGCTTCTTACTTTGTCACCCAAAAGTTTAGGAAGACCAGCAAGAAATTTTTCTTTTCCAAAAAGGTTGGTTGACATCTTTTTGCTGCATGACACAAGTCAAGAAAGTATCTTTGTACCAGTGAAAATTATGCAAATACTTTCATTTTAAGTTTGAAAGTAATTCGGTGCTTTTATCCTTAAGATGTGAAGGATTATCAATAAAATGTTTGGTAATGGTAAAAATAAGGGTTTGTTACTGC
>JBAPLJ010002224.1:0-18722 GCA_037832345.1 Rhizophora mangle | reverse complement strand
TGAAATTACAAATTTCTATATTTTGAAAAATTCAAAGAATTAAGAATTGAAGTAAAGAAACAAACTAGTAGAGGTAATAAAATTCTATGATTAGATTAAGGAGGTGAATACTTAAGCTAAGATTTTTGGTGGTTACTTGAAAGAGAATGAGTGTTTATCTCAATGGACATCTACTTAAACCCCCTAACAATAATAAAAATGAAGAATAATAAAGTGAAGAGAGTTGAGAGAAAAAGAATATAGAAGTAAACTTTACGAAGTCTAAAAATTAGATAGATAGATTCTGCAAGTAGTCTAATTCATATTGAAAGGTTCAATAGCATTATATATCCATGTTTCAATAGTATTATATATATATATATATATATATATATATATGGGTGTGTATATATCTTGATCACACATTAAGAACACACATATTTTTTGCTCATCCTTATCCCCTTAACGATCATAAATGAATTAAACTATTGATTATTCTAACTTAGAATTTCAAGGAGGTTTTACTCTTTGGCACAAATGTCCCCAATGCTCAATATAGAGGAAAGGCTACAATAAGGGATATTTTAGATTAACTTCCAACTGTTACATTATTGAAAGGGAAAATTCCACTCTTTATTGTATAAGAAAAGAGGTTCTAGTATAGGATTTCATGATTTATAACTTTTTTTTTTGTGATTTTTGTCTTTTTTATTTGTTACTTGGATAAAAATAATTAGGATGGGAAAGTATCATTTTGGCTTTCCTTTTATGAGTATTGGTAAGGGTGAAAGGTCTTTAAATAATTTATTTATATTAGATAACAAGCCACAAAATAAGTGTTATAATAGGTAATAGATCCTTCTTTGGCATAGTCTAACATTATAAATATTGGATTCATAAACACCCTTTGAAATCACAACTTAATGCATGTTTAATGGTTACACTATCACAAAATAAAGAAAGCATCTATTATGTCTAATACATCATAATTCCTAATTATTTCAAAGATACAATCCTTAATTGTTTCAAAAGTACAATCCTTAATTGTTGCAAAAGTATTGACTAATTGCTAACTTAACAACACATTTTAGTTAAGGTTTCTAGATAATTGTTACCTAGTGTTAGTGTGTTACACAGTATCTCATCAACTCATAAATTGAATTTTATAGTCCTTAAATTCTAAAACTCAAATAAAAGGGCTTAAGAAAAGTGTGGGTTATCACTATCTTTGAAATTGTCTTAAGAAAGTAATTAGCTCCTATTGCTTTTTGCTCTCTTTCAACTTTCAAAGATCATATGGTCCTTAAAACAATTGTCTCTCTCACCTTTTTTTTTTTTTCTTTCAATCACTCACTATCTTACTCAAGAATTTTCTCTCACAAACACTTCTCTTTTGTATTGTTATGAATGACTATTTATTCTTATTTTCACAAAATATTTTTCTATAGAGAGAAACTAACTAAGGTATTTTATTTTGTTTATTTTTATTTATATTATAATTATAATTTTTATATTTACTTAATTAGGTTTATCTTTTATGTTTAATTAAATTTCCCCTTTTCAAAATTACATGTTTTAATGTTTTCATGATTTGTTTTCATCAAATCAAATTATTATATATAATAGATTAATGGGTTATTACCATTTGGATTTCAAGTAGATTTAGGGTTGGGCTTGGCCTAATTGAGATGTGGTGCTTTGTTATTGTTGTCGTTAGTACACCTTAGCTTCCTTCTCTTATCAATGTGCCTTATTAGCAACATAAATGTTTTCTTTTAATTTGGTTTAACAGTTAGCTAGAATTGTTATAAAAATTTTAGTTTATTGATTTATTACTTTTGAAAGGTCAGATTAGATTTAACTTATTAGGCAAAATTAAAAATAATATTATATTATAACCCCTTTTCATTTCACACAAGAAAACATTAAGACAGTCTAACCTTAAGAACGCCCAAAGAAAATCTTAGCCCTAACTCATTTTTCTCTACAGGTTCCAAGGAGAAGAAGGGCATTTTTGTGTTGAATTCAAGAGCTTATGGTCTAATTTGAAGCCTTGAAGGCAAGATCTAATCTTGGATAAGGCATTAAAAGCAAAGAAGGCCATGGAATCCTATTTATTCCTATTTTTTATTAATTTTTATTATGTTTTAAATTTTTATATTCTTGGATTATTTTTGAAAAAATAAATAAGGGAATGAGCAGGTTATATTTTTTTTGAAACTATATTTCTTTTTTAAAAGAAAAATTAATATCTTTCTTCTTTTAGTCTTCAAAGGAAAAGTGAGAAGAAAAAAAGGCCTAGGGTTTGGATCTACTCTAATGAATAAAGGAGGCATTAATCTCCTTTTTTTTGTTTAAAAAAAAAAAATCTTAGCTTTTATTGTTTTGTTACTTTTAGTTTTCTTAAAGAAATTCTTGGTTTCACTCTTTTTTGGAGTTTTAATGTTTAGACCCAAAAAATGAAAGAAAAGATTTGAAAGAATAAGTTCTTGTTGGCTTTGATTAGAGTTTGAAAAAGCATGCCATTGTTACTACAGACTTTTTTCGATTTGCATATAGGCTTGACCTATACAAAGAATGGTACTAGTAATGTGGTGCTTGGTGAGGAATTTCATGTTTGATTTTTGTGGGGGGATGTGTTTAGTTTGAGTCATGTTTGCAATTTTGAGAAGGCTTAAAGTATTAATTCCAACTCAAGTTCTTGGGTTACAAGTTCAGATAAGAGGGCGTGGAAGGGAGTTAGCTAGTTTAAATTAATAGGGTTTGATTAAGTCAATCTTTTTTTTTTTTGTGAAATTTTTGACCTTATTACTCTTTTTATGTTTTATTAATTTTCTTTTTTTTTTGTTGAATGTTTTACATGTACTTGGATGATTTGGAAGAGGAGGGAAAGGAAGGAAAGAGGAGGTGGTAGCTAATGGTAGTAGCCACTTGTTGGCAATGATGGCTTTGCTGGCTAGTTTATGGGAAAAATTGGATACAAAGTAAATGCAAAAGGATTAATGATGTAACTAGTAGGAAATTTTTGGTGTCAAAATTTAATAATTTTAAGACAACTAATGGTAGGCCAACAATAGTATAATTTGTTGAAATTTAAAAGATTCTAAATCATTTTTCATAATACAAAATGTCTAGGTGAAATTGTAATTGTGAATTCTAGTATTGATAAATTGCCACTTTTTTGAAATATTTTCAAGAGAACCCTAAAATATAAGAAAAAGAATATATCCCTTGAAATTCTTGCTAACTGTCTTCATGTAGTTAAAGAGTTTTGCATACAAGGTGGAAACAATAAGCATGACTCTCAAAAAAGATCAAGTGAGTCCACTAACAAAAGAAAGAATTAATCTAATGAGTCCACTAACAAAAGAAAGAATTAATCTAATGATAACAAAAAAAAAAAAAAAAAAGAAAATAAATAAAAAAGGGCAAATGTCATTTTTTTTTTTTTTTTACAAAAAAAAAGGGCACAACAAATATGAGTGCCATCTGCCATCTTTAGAGAGAAAAAAAAAAAAGGAAAAGAAATAGTTCCCCTTAAGAGTAACAAATGAAAAATGATTCCTATGATTAGAAAGATCAATTCATTTGAGGATGATGTTACTTAATAGATTGATTCTAATGTTGCCCAACATGTTTATGAGAACATAAGTTACTTTAAAGTTATGAAACCAATAAATGGTGGTATTATTATGTACATGTGAAATTCTACTATAATTTTTGTCATAAGAATTAGGGAGGTAAAAATGCAATTCACTTGTAAAAGAGTTATCAATTTTTACAAATATATTTTATGTTCTCAAAGTTAAGAAAAATATGATATATTACATAATCTTTTAAATAAACTTAGATTCAAATATGATATTACATAGTATTTAAGACCGAAAACTTTAACCTTCCAAATGAAGTGTGTTTATGAGAAATGGTTATTTTTGTAATGGTATGTTCAAACTTGTTGTTGTTGCTAATAATAATGTTAATGTTTATGCTTATATTGCTAAGCATTTTGTTGTATGGCATAATAGGTTAAGACATATAAACTTCCAAAGATTGCATGATATGGTTAAATTGAAATTGTTGCCATACTTTGATAAATCTAAAATCAAATGCTTAACTTGTAAGCTAACAAAAATAATTACAATTCTCTTTCCAAGCAATTAAAGATCTTTACACATGTTAACATTAATTTATAGTGATGTGTGTGTGTGATTTGCACAACACACTAATACTAGGAGGAATGACATATTTGTGATATTCATTGATAAATACTCAAAAACTATTGCTATGTTTAATTAATTCATACTAAAAATAAAATCTTATGAAAGATTCAGTTAGTATAAATCTAAAATTAAATTGCAAAATGAAATTTTCATTAAATACTTGCTATTTAAGAAGGGAGCAAAATATTATGATATGATTTTTTTTTTAAGTATATGAGAATTCTTCATGAAACTACTATTCCTTACACACTATAACAAAAAATGGTATTGTAAATACAAAAAAATGCACGTCAATAAAAATGATCAATGTCATGTAAGCAAATTTTAGCTTTAGTTAAGGATTTTGGGGTGAGGCATAACTTACAACATTCCATAATTTAAATATATATAGATCCCATTAAAAGTAACAAAACATCCCCATATAAGTTCTTGAATAAAAGAAAGCCTAACCTTGTTATTTAAGAATTTGGTTTTGTAGAGCAATTGTTAGGTTTCCTTAATGAAAATTGAAAAAGTTGGCTCAAAGGGGAGTTGAGTTCGTCGTTTTAGGATATGTTCACAACAATAAGACTTATCAATTAATAGTCAAAGAGCTTAACATCTTAATATCTATTAAAATAATCATTAAAATTGATAAATGTTATTTTTGATGAAAATGAATTCATCTTAGTTTCTAACATTCCAAAATAGAAACAAGTTCTTAATAATGAAATTGATGCTTTAGCAAATAAAAAAAAAAAAAAATTATGAGGAGCAAAAGAGTAAGGGAAGTAAAGACTTTTGGTTAATGATTTCTTTGTGTTTGTAGTTGAAGAGACAAAAGAATTAGTATGTAATCGAATTCCATATTGTTTATAGAAGATGATCTTAAGACATTTGATGAAGCAATGAAATTGCAAAGACTCTCAGTACCTAGACACTTTGAATCAATCCTTTCTTTATATGTATCTTTCTTTATATGTTAGCTAAAGGAGGTGGGTTTTCTCCAATTTTTCTATGGTAGTTACACTGTAGTCTTTGCTTGTCCATCTTGTCTCATCTTAATTTCGCTATACTTGTATGTAGCCAACCATGTTTTTGACAATTGACATACATCTCATGAGACCCACCATCACTACAAAAAAAAAGCCCCCACCCTTTTCCTTCATTACTAGGGAGAGTAAGCAACCTCTATTAGTAAAGGACCTTGAGTAAAATTTCTTATGTCATGTAAAATGTCCATCAAGCAATCCAGTCTAATTTCCTACTTGAAGTGGCTTGTCAACCTTGCTTTCCATCCTTTAAAATGATGCTCTTTACCAAATGCCCTTCCATGGGTTAAGGTAACACAACAATAAGTAGTTTGCTCCTTTCCCTTGAGAGTAAGATGTTGGTTGAGATAGAGCTAAGAGCTAACCTAGACTTTCCAAAAAGGAATGGAAAAACAAAAAAGAAAAGATATAATTGTCATAAGACCTTATTCTTTTATACTTTATGCTATTTTTCTTAGTTTTCTTTACATTTAATTTAATTACAAAAAAGGCTTTGGAAGACTAATTTGAAATCCTTTAGGATTTGACCATTTAACTTCCAAAATAGCTTGAGGAAGATAACATAGTAGAGCCTATAATCATGCATATTGATATATCATACAAAGACTGTATGCTATAAATGTGATATATATTACAATTATGATGCTAATGCATTAGATAACTATAATTAACTAAATCCCACAACTCAAATATTAAGTATATGGTGAGTTGGCTTTATTATTATATAATAAAACCAGATTTTTGTTTGAAGAAGTTTTGTTAGGTTAGCCAAAAGCCTCCTTAACTTGAATATGTTTGATATTATAATTAATGGGGTCCTAATTAACTATATTTATGTGATTTTGACGAGTTATCTCATGATCACATAAATTTAGAGACAACAGTTAGGTGCATCATATGTGATTTGATTAGATAAGGAGTTGTCATTTAATTGATATAAGAGTTACACATTTGATGTAATTGATAAGTTATGTTATCTACCTAATTATTTTTTATTTGATTGTTAGATTATATCAAGTCAAAATAAGTTAAATGGGATTTTAACCCACTAGAAAATTTTAGAGTAAGATCTTTCAAGTCAACATAGAGATTTATTAATTTAAATAAGAAAGTAGGAGTAACTAAAATAAGGATTAAAGACCTGATCTAATTTTGGTATGTATGCATGAAATTAATACTAACCCTATATATATATATGAGTTGCTAGATCAAAATGAGTAATAATTTTTCCATATATACTAAGCATAATTGATGTGAACGAACTCATTGGACCAAATATTTTAGACTAGTATAAAATCTTAAGAATTGTTCTCAAGTAAGGAAAGAAGTTCTACATCCCTGATGAGGATCTTCCTACTCTTGGTGTTGAGGAAGAAGTGGAGGCATATATTTAGCATAAGGATGATGATGATCATGCCACATGTGTGACGTTAGCTAGTATGTCTCTTAAACTTCATAGGTAACATGAGAATATCATGAATGCCTACACAATAAAGTCTGCATCTCAAAAAGTTGTTTGATATAGAAACTAGAACAAAGAGATATGAGATCTTAAAGGAATTGTTCTAATGTAAGATGGTAGAAGGATCTTCAATGACTGCTAATATTATTAAGATTAGCTACATTGAGAAATTGGGCTGATTAGGTTTTACCATAAATTCAAAGTTAAGTGTTGACCTGATCCTATAGTCTCTACCTTAGGTTTGTTCAAAGTTTATTGTGAACTTCTATATGAACAAGTTGGAAGTTACATCAGTAGAATTATTGAGTATGCTTAAAACTACAAAGCAAACTCTAACAAAAGAGAAGACTCCTTTTCTTCTCGTGGATTCTTCCAATGTGATGAGCAAGGCCTAAGAAGAACAAAAAAAAGGAAAGGCTCAAGAAACCAAGGTATTTGAATCAAGTGGTCATGTGTAAATGAAAAAAGCAAGAGCACTTGCCATCATTGTGGTAAAGAAGGCCACTAAAAAAGGAATTGCACGATCTATCATGCTAGACTAAAGGTGAAGAAGCTTAGTGAAGCCTTTGGTTTAGGTATGTTTTATGATTGAGATAAATCTTTCTACCTTTGTTTTTATTACTTGGATATGGTTCTCATATTTGTAGAAATATGTATGAAATCATTAGAAGTAGACAGTTGAAGAGCAAGAGCACTTGCCATCATTGTGGTAAAGAAGGCCACTAAAAAAAGGAATCGCATGATCTATCATGCTAGACTAAAGGTGAAGAAGCTTAGTGAAGTGAAGCCTTTGTTTAGGTATGTTTATGATTGAGATAAATCTTTCTACTTTTGTTTTTATTACTTGGATATGGTTCTCATATTTGTAGAAATATGTATGAAATCATTAGAAGTAGATAGTTGAAGAAATGCGAGG
Organism: Rhizophora mangle; assembly: GCA_037832345.1. Lineage (NCBI taxonomy): Eukaryota > Viridiplantae > Streptophyta > Magnoliopsida > Malpighiales > Rhizophoraceae > Rhizophora > Rhizophora mangle. The sequence continues at coordinate 11,114 of JBAPLJ010002224.1, read as the reverse complement.
TAGACCTATGATTTGTAAATGAAGCAAGAGTTTTTGCATTAGCCATTGGAGCTTATAGTTTACTTTTTCTTTCTAGCCTAGTAATAGAACTAAAGAATTGTTATATGTCCCTATATACTTTTTGAAAACATCATTTCCATTTCTAGTCTAACTTTAAATGAATTTACTTTTACATTTAATGTTAAGGTTGTTCTTTTAAGAAAAATTATATTTATTATAGATCTAATATATATATATATATATATATATATATATATTATATATATAGCTTGATTATATAAGCTTGATTAAAGAAGGTTAAGTTATAAAAAAATTGTGTCACTTGGATCTATTTATTTATAAGTATTACAAAATATATAAATCTTGTTTATTGGATAAGATTGTTGAGAATTCTTTGGAAAGGAAAAGAGAACGTGTTAATGAGTTATTAGGATTCATACATATAGATCAATGTGGTCCTAGGCAACACATGCAAGAGGAGGTTTGTATTATTTCATTACATTCACAAATAACCAATCAAGAAATGGTTATGTGTATTTAATGAAATACAAATTTGAATATTTTGAAGAATTCAAAGAATCAAGAAATGAAGTAGAGAAACAAACAAGTAGAAATATTAAAATCCTATGATTAGATTAAGGAGGTGAATACTTAAGCTAAGAATTTGGTAGTTACATGAAAGAGAATGAGTTTTTCTCTCAATGGACATTTATTCAAACACCACAACAAAATCATGTTTCTAAAAGAGGAAATATAACCTTATTAAATATGGTATGATCCTTAAGTATCAACTCAATATTCCTTTATTTTTTTGGGTTTATGCCTTTGAGACTACTACTTACCTTTCGACTTTTGTCCAAATCTATTGACAAGATGCATATACGATATAAAATGGTAAGAGACCAAACATTTCATGTCGAAAGATTTAGGATATGATACTTATATAAAGCGTATATCATTCAACAAATCCTGGCATCATGTATTCCTCTCCCTTTACAAGTAAAAAAAAAATGAAAAAAAATAATAAAGTGAAGAGAGAGATGAGGGAAAAAAGAATATAGAAGTAAACTTTACAAAGTCCAAAAATTAGATAGATAGACCCTGTAAATAGTCTAATTTATGTTAAAATGTTCAATAAAATTATATATACACGCTTCAATGATATTTTATATATATATATATATATATATATATATATATATATATATATATATAAGTGTGTATATATATCTTGATCATACTTTAAGATTTAGATCTTTTATCGGTTAAAAAAAAATATAAAATCAGTTATCTTTAACTTTAATTTTACTTTTATATTTAATTAGTTCATAACTTTTAATAATCAGTTTTTCAAAATAAATATGAGTAAACCCTTAATTGCTTTTTGTCTCACTAAATGACACGTTAATTAAACTAGAAACATTTAATGCCCTTGAACAATGTTTGGCCAACAGTTTCCTAAACATATATATAGCAAATGTAAGGATGTCAAAAAAAAAAACACAAAGTGACAAGAAACTAAAGCAAGCATTAGGTACACATGGCTAGCAATATTGTAATAGGGAGACTTTTGACATTGGCATTTGCAATCATGCTCATACAATCCACAACTGAAGTGCAAGCCTTAAGTTGTGTGCAAAATTGTATCATTGGATGTTCTGGTGCATATTCTGAGGCATGTATTCCTCAATGCGTTGTAAGGTGTGGAAAAAGAACCACCCACAGCAGGTATTCTCATTAACTAACCTTTTGTTTTTCATTTTTCTTTTGGAAGATAAAAAAAATTATAGCAATGACTGTCATAGTAACAATTTGAAATTTATTTGAAAAAAATATAATGTTATTAATAAAATATATGTGTGACTAAAATATATTATCTCTAGCGTTTGTCTTCTATAAAGAAAGAGACTTGCTTATGTTTGGTTGTTCTTTGATCTTAATACTATTTTTTTATGGATGCAGTCGAATTTGAAGGTATATCTCCAGCATGAAATCATGGGACCAAATGTAAGATTACTTTTTGAGCTCATTTAAATGATTGTCACGTAAACTTATCACAAGTGGTAACATATTTTGGATTTTAAATTTGCTCCTGATTATCTCTTCATGACAATGAGGTTCTTGAGAATTTTCTCATTGTTGCAGTTGCAGAAGAGAAGGCAGTTGAAGGAATAAAGGAAACAACAAAAGTAAATTAGAAATGTAAATTGAGGATGACAATAGATTTTACATTGTCTTCACGTTAAATGACATCTCTTTTATGTTGACGTGTGGATCTATGAAATGAAATGGTTTTGCTTTTTAACATCTCTTTTTTTAACCTCATATAATTTTGCTTTTTATTATCACAAATGATCTCATTTCCTCATCCATATTCTTTGTCATACAATTTTATTTCTATTTATATAAATAGAGAAAATTATTTGAGTTATAATTCTTTCATGAATTAAAAAACTCATCAATAAAAGTAACATGACCATTAATAAATGATCATTATGACATCACCATTCACTATCCTCCAAATATTTTTCATAAAAGAAAATTAGGTTATAATACCTACAAAATATTGTAAGAATTATGAAAGATATAGATTAAATATTTTTTTTTCATTTAATCTTATAGATGAATGCTTATTTTTATAAGAAATACTTTTTTTTTTTTTCTTTCTTTTTTCATTTTTGTGTTTTCCAATGTTTTCTTTCATTTGGATATGTAGTTTTGCGTTGCAATACTTTCCTTGTTAATTCTTTAGATGAACAAGTTTTGATAATTAACTATCAATTATAGTTGACTTTTCATTTATTTTCTTCTTTTTTTCCACCCTTGTTAAGAATACAAAATTGTTTAAAATGTTATTGATTTATACAAGGTAAAATTTTCATTTTGGCTTATTTTTCTATTTGGTTAATTTGAAAATGAAAGGATTTATAGTTTGAATTTTGAATCTACATTTGTCGAGAAAATGATAATATACAAGAAAACAGTTTTTTAGACCAAAAAAAATGATATCACACAGAAGATAGTTTCAACTTCTTCAAAATGATGCTCCCCTACTTTTGTGTTCAGATTTGTAAGACATCCCATTGCTAAGGCACTTTTTTTTTTTTTTTTTTTCTTTCCTTCCCACCCCTTTGTTTTCATTTAGATTTTTAAGAAATTCTTGTACTACAATGGTTTTTATACCTAGGGCCTTTTGGGTATGGAGCCTTCACTTTAACCATTAGGCTAAAGCTTTGGTCTCCTACACAGTATTCTTATGTGAATGAACATGTGCTGCCTTTATATTATGTTATGTAATGTAATGTAATGTCGTATTATTACTTAAGTGACTCCTTTTATTTTGTGCAAACTCAAAAGCAGTACTCAATGAAATTTGATCTTAAATTTGCCCCCTGTAAGGTTCTTAGTTCTACATAAACTTCTTTAGGTTTCCTACTTACAATGAGAATTGATTTTCCTTGGATATTTATCAATTAACTAATAAGTAGTTTTTTTTTTTTTCAAAAAAATAAAAGGAAAAAAATTTGAGTATTTTTTTAAGAAAAAAAGGTAAATTTTAAAATATTTTTTCCTTTTAAAAAAATAAAAGGAGAAATTTAAGATTATGTTTTTCTTTTTCTTAGAAATTATCATTTTTAATTATAAGTATTTTCATTACATGAATTTTAAAAATATGTAAAAAAATGTTAATATAAATTAGATAAATTATAATACACTAAGACTATAATTAAGTAAATTAAATATATATTAAAAATCTAATTTCATAGAAATAGTAAAAAAAAAATATAAAAAACTAACTATTAAGTTAATTTCAAATAGAATAATATATAAAAAATTGCTAATAAATTAAAAAAATTAAATTAATTACTTAAATATTTTTAAAAATTAAGTAAATGTTACAACAAAATTATTTCATTAGTTTTCTCTCAGTTTTAATAATATATATTTTAAATATTTGTATTAGAATCATATAATGCGCAAATTTATCCTATTTATTAAAATATGTATTTTTATTTATATTTTTATTTAAATAGGAAAAATGAAAAAATAAAACTTAAATTATGAGTTATATTTTCTTTGGAGAAATAATGATAAATTTGGGAATTTCTTTTTCTCTAAAAATCAATAAAAAAAGAAGAATTTCAAATTATTTTTTTAGAATTTATTTTTTTATTTTTCATAATCATAAGTATTTGTGCTACACATATTTTTGGAATATATGAAAAATAATTAATATTAATTGAATAAATTATAATACATCTTAAATTGTAATTAAGTAAACAATATACATGTTGAAATTTTGAAATTTTAATTTCATTAAAAAATTAAAAAAAAGGCAAGTAGTAAGTTAATATTAAATATAGTATAAATTGTGAGAGTTTATTAAAAAAAAATTAAAACTTAAATCAAATAATTAGATATTTCTAAAATTAAGTGTTATTATATAAACATTTTCATTAATTTTCTTTCAACTTTAAAAATATATATTCACATATATATCATATTTTTTTGTAAGCTACCAATCCATATAAAAAATTTTCAAAATCTCTATAACAACAATATGTTAATTGGATAAACATCTATTTGATTTCTATCAATCTTTTTACTTAGGTAATTAATTTAATCATGTAGTTTCAATTTCAATTTCAATTTCAACTTAATGACCCTTTATTTGGGAATTTGATTTACAATGAAGCCGCAGAAAAATTACAACCATGAAATTTTTTAGTGCTTTTTGTTGTAATATGCCAATCTTCATCTTCTTTCCTTTCTTCTCTTGTTATTGTTTGTAACAAGGTGGTAACCTTCTCCTCTAAAAATAGTGGTATTAGAGTCCTTTTGATCTTACAAAACTTGTGTTTTTTAGTGTGTTTATGAGCGAAGAAAAAAAAAACTTCTCAAAAGACCTAAAACACTTAAAAAACTAAAATGGTATCTAAGAGTTCATTTCCAACCTTAGCTCCACCAGTATTTTTTGGTGAGAATTATTCTATTAGACTGTTAAGATGAAGGCCTATCTAAGGTCACTTGATCTCTAAAATATAATTAAGAATGGAGATGAAGTCTCACACTCTTTAATAACCCCATTATAACTTAACTTAAGCATCAAAGCAAGGAAACAAAAAAATTGTGCAAAACTCTAACATGTATTCATTTTGGTTTCACCATAATAATGTTATGTGAGAGTGCAAAAGAAGCTTGGGAAAACCTAAAGGAAGAGTTTCATAGCAGTGACCAAAAGCATTCTAGTTGTAAACTTGTGGTGAGAGTTTAAGTCTCTCAGAATGAATGACATTAAGTTTGCTATAGAGTTTGTAGCAAACTTATGAAGACTATCAATGAGATTAGGTTGTTAGTAAAGGACTTGACAAATCAAAGGATAAAGAAAAGGGTCTTATTGTGATTGCCAAAGAAGTATGAGTTTGAAATCTCATCTTTGGAGAAACTCTAATGACCAAGCAAGTTTACACTTACCAAGCTAGTTAATGCCTTTCAAGCTTTGGAATTGAGAAGGGCTATTAGATAGAGTGACCCCTTGGATGCTGCTTTTGTGGCAAGAAGCATAGACAAGTCGACATCACACTTAAAAAGGCATAGTGATGATAAGTCAGAAATGGAAAGATGAAATTGAAAGTAGTAAAGTTGGAGAAATGAAAAAGAAAGTGTATCCCTTTGCAAGCACTATAAAAGAACAAGTCAGGTTGAGAAGTATTACAAGTTAGACTCAATGAACAATGTAGAATCTACCAGAATTTGAGTCATATGGCTAGAGTATGGAAAAATAAAGGAAACTAACAATAGAAGCAACAACAAGCTTAAGTACTTAAGAACCTGCAACAAGAGGAGTAACTTTTCGTGGCAGCTTGTAGTAATGAGAGGAGCAGTGCCAAGAATTGGTTGATAGGCAATGGTTGTACTTACCACATGTCTAATGATATGGAAAAGTTTAAAACACTAGATTAGTTGTACAAGTCACATAAAAGTTTATAAATTGTGTCAAGATGTTGGGATCAATCACCATTTCATAGTCACATACACTCTTAAAAAATATAAGGCAAGTGAGAGGGAAAAATAGAACTATAATTGGAATGACCAGGTGTTGATTTTTTTGTAAAGAACTTGCCAATGAAGTTTTGGGTAGAGGTACTTAACACTACTATTTACTCACTTAACAAGTTACGGACCAAAGCATTAGGAGGAAGTAAAACTCCATACGAGGCCTGACATGGAAACAAGCCTTCACTCCAGCATTTGAGGGTCTTTGGTTACATATGTTACAATTTTGTATCCAAGGTCAAAAGAGAAAAGTTGGATTTAGAGGCTAAAATAGGAGTATTACCTGTTTATGGTTCAAATTCCAAGGTCTATAGGATCCTACATTTTAAAGATATAGAAAGTATTTCTGAGTTAAAGTATAAAATTTGATGAAAATACCAACTAGGATTAAGACAAAGCTCAAACAAATGGTCAAGTCTAGGATTTCAACATTAACCAATCTCCTTTGTAACTTGATATTCATACAGATGATGAGGTGGTTGAGTTTGATGATGAGCTAGTAAGAGGAAGCAAATCACTTGCTAAGGTATATGAAAGGAGAAATGTAGCTTCACTAGAGCCTATTAGTTATGCAAAAGCCTCTTAATCTATTGTACGAATAAATGCTATGATGGCAAAAATTGAAATGCTTGAAAAGAACAATACCTAAAATTGGTTTAAAACTCTAATTATAGATAAGCATTTGATGTCCGTGGGTGTTTAAATCTAAAATAAATGTTGATGGCACACTTAACAAACACAAAGCTAAATTAGTTATTAAGGGTTATCCATAGGAGCTTAGAGTGGATTACTTTAAAACCTTTGTACTAGGTTATAGGCTTGACAAAATCAAACTACTCTTGGCACTTATAGCTCAAAAGGGATGGCTGGTGTTTTAACTTGATGTGAAATTAGATTTCTTGAATGGCCTATTAAGAAAGGAAATTTACATTAAGTAGTTAAAGGACTTTTTGAAAGAAAGACATGAAGAGGAAGTGTATATGCTCCAAAGAGTTCTATAGGGTCTGAAATAAGCTCTTAGGGCCTAGTATAATAGGCTTGATGGCACTTAGCGCAATAAGGGTTTGTAAGAAGCAATAGAGAAGCTACTTTATATACAAAGATTACTTTTACTAATCTATTAATTATTGTAATCTATGTGGATGACCTATTGATCATTCAAAGTTGTAGTAACTTGATTAATAAGTTTAAAGCTAATATTAAGAGGGTCTTTGAAATGACAGACTTAGGATTAATGTGTTACTTTCTTGGAATGTAGGTTACTTGAACTCATAAAGTAATTTTCATTAATCAAAGTAAGTATGCAAATAAGGTTTTAAGGAAGTTCTAAATGCAAAATTGTAAACCAATCTTCACACCACCAATCATGTTAATTGAGAAATTCAATAAAGAAGATGGAGCTAGGAGAGCAAATGGGAGCCTATATAGAAGTGTAATTGGTTGTTTATTATACTTAATAGCAAACATGCCTAATACCATGCTTGCAACCAATCTACTTTTTAGATTTATGCAAAATTCCCAATGAATTGCATTTTCAAGTTGCTCAAAGGGTGCTTAGGTATGTAAAAGGCATAATTGATTTTAGGTTAAAATTCAACAAAAATGGGAAACTGGTATTGAAAGGCTACTTAGTCAATTACTGGAGTAGCTTCTACGAAGACACGAAGAGCATCGCATGTCACTTTGTCTCTCTTGATTCAAGCCTTGATATTTTGGGGCTTAAAAATGCAAGCAATAGTGGCACACTTTACTATTAAGGTAGAATATATAGTAGTTGCAAAAGTTGTAAATTAGGCACTATGGCAAGGAAAAATGTTGGTTGATTTGAAGTGCATACAAGATCTACCTATTAAAATTATGTTTGATAATAAGTTTGTTGTGGTCATCTTGAAGAACCTTATATTTCATGGGAGAGCAAAAACACATCAAGATCAAATACCATTTCATTAGAAAAGCTTAACAAGCTAATGAAGTTATTTTAGTGCACTACAATTTAGAATTATAGTTAGCAACATTATGACCAAGGGCTTGCTAAGGCTTAAATTTAAAGGGATAAGGGATGACATGAGGCTGAAAAATAAAGAAGCTAAGGAGTGTTGTTGTGAGGCCTAGCTTCTTTATTGCTTAAGTTCCCAACATTAAAGAGAAAGGAAATTGGAAGTTGAGTTACAACAAGAAGATCACAACTTTAGCGTTAAGAAACAAAAGCTTTATTTTGTTTTTCTAGGGCCCTTGGTTAACTTATAACTAGTTTTTTCTAGTTTAATCTAGTATATGTAAGCAATGAGCAATTATGTTGTAATGAGTTCAACTGATGTTAATGGCTATCAATCTAATGAAAATCATTGGTAGTAGGGCTAAATGATAGCTTAGAGCACTAAGTGGAGTTAATGTAATATGGAAGCTTAGTAAGTATGAAAAAACATGTTCTTTGGACATCATTATTGTACTTGAATTTTGTACATTGACCATTTATAAGGGAATTTGATTTACAATGAAAGTTGCAAAAAAAATTTATGATCTTAAAATTTTAGTGTTTTTTTGTTGTAATATGCTAATCTTCATCTTCTTCCTTTTCTTCTTCTACTATCTTTTGTAACAAGGTGATAACCTTCTTCCATCAACAAATAATAATGCTACTAGCTTAAGAACTAACTTTCATCTCACACTTCAAAAGCTATAATAGAGATCTCATCAAAAAGATCCTTAGTATGATAAACAACATCTTTGTGCTCATCAAGCCATTTCTTGACATTAAAATTATTAATCTACTTCTCTTCATCATTGTTAAGCACAATATGAATTGATAGTAGGATTATCTCAAACATCTTTAGCAACCCATGGTTGACACTCCTTCCTTTTGAAGAAATCAATGAAATCACAAGAAGTTATCATATCTAAGATCACCTAAAGTGATGCAAAGAGAAAAGGTCTACACATCAAGGGTCTTGTAATATTGTTTTAAAAAAATTTTCTTCTTTCCCTTATGAATGGAAAGGAAAGAAACAAAAATGACAGGGGGATGGGGTAGATGAGGTAGGATTTAGACCATTAGTTGTAGTTGATCATCATAATTAGTTGGTTTTTACATTTACATCTAATGGTTTAATAATCATCTTATTTACTTGGTCATTAATTTCATTTCCTCACTAACATTGCTCTAAAGGCAATTGATATTATTGCAACCCACCTCCAGGTTGAGATAAGAGTGTGACCCAATGTTGAAGCAAATGCTTGATGTGGGGTCTTGTTATTGAATAGTGTGTATTGAGCTGCCAGTAATTGTTGTAATGTTGCAATGATGGATAAATAATCATTGAGTGAACCATGATGGTAAGGTACTCTACTTGATTTGCCCTTACCACTTGCTTGCCCTATGTAATGCTTGGATTAATTTGAATCTTCACCATCTCAAATCAATCTTAGGATAGTAAAGTCATCACCAAACATTTAATGTATGGTTAGAACAACTCAATTATTAATTTAGAGAACTACCATGCTCTCTAAATTAGTGGGACTCATCTTGTGTTGCTAAGATACTTTAGGGTTAGGGGCATATTTATACCTGGTGAAAGTCAAGACTAAGCCTTGGAATGAATTCTTCAAGTCCTCTTAAGTCATTAGAGAAGACTGTTCTACTAGCATTCGGTAATAAGAAAGTTAAGGTGTAAAATGGAGCTTTGGTTCCTAGGGCTACTTATGAGTAAGATGATGGGTAGGGTTTGACTAATGAATGGTGTCATAAACTTTTGTTATTGTGATTTTTTTCTATCTATTAAAGTAATGAATTCTTAGAGGCATAAGACAAATAATGTAATGGAAGATGAGAATGTTGATGCTTAGTTTGATGTTAAAGGGGACATGGGTTCTCTAGTTGTGCTAACATAGAATTTCATCCTCAAAGAATATAGCCTTTCATGAGCCATGGAGAAGCAATTTGATTGTGAAGCTATTAGGTAGCAACATTAGGTATGCTTATCTACATTGCTTGTTATATCAACTATGGTCACCTAAAGGCCATTTCCAATTGATTGATTTAGGGAATGATTTCTTCTTGGTCACATTTAAAAATTTGAGGATCATTCCTTTATTTTTCATGGTGGCCCCTCAATGGTAGTTGGCCATTTATCTCATCATGTAATGGTGGTAACCTAATTTTGATCTAGATAAGTCTAACATTGGTCTAGTGGCTATGTGGATACGCCTCTCTTATCTACCAATGGAATATTATAGTTATAAGGCTTTATGGAAGATTTGAGATAAGATGGGGCACACGTTGAAGAGTAATAAAACCATAAAGGATGTTGCTAGGGGAATCTTTGCTAGCGTACACATGGAAATTGATTTAAACAAGCCTCTTGTCACTTGGTATGTTAGGGGTGGCAAGGTCTAATGGGTAGAGTATGAAGGAATTCATCTAGTCTACTTTGAGTATGGTTGATATAGACACAAAACTAAGACTTATGTCATGATTGATGAGCAACAACATGGACTTCACCAAGAACTTGTATATGATAAGGTGAGAAGGTTGAGTAACAATCACCTTATGGCCCGTAGATTTTAGAACAAAGGTAAGGTTAATGGAAGGCTAAATATTTAATTTGCAAATGTCTAAAATGGTGTTGTTGATAAAGTCCTAGTTAAGTTTCCCACTTTGCAACCTTGGCTAGAGTCGATGTTTAAGATGTGGCTAGAAATAGTGGCATGGTGCAAATGGCAAACAATATAGTCTGGGAGATATGCTTGTTGTATCATCTAAAGTTTAAAAAAATTATTCATCATATGAGTCTTGATATCTTGCAGAAAAAAGGTCAATAAAATCTAAGAGTTGTCAATAATTGATGAATGTAACTAGCACAAAATCTCTAAAATTGGTTGCATAAAATGATCCTTCATGTGCTAATAATGGCAAGATATTGGGTAGTTAATGTAGCATCAACAAGCTCAAAATACCAAGTGAGTGAGGCAACTATTAGGCCTTGAAGTGGGTGGGCTTCTCAATCTAGTCATAGTGTTATGGGCCATGATAGCCCTAAAGAGGATCCACCTAACAACTT
>JBAPLJ010002223.1:0-12668 GCA_037832345.1 Rhizophora mangle | reverse complement strand
TTGAGATCATTTTTTCTAAATGAGTCCTTATAATGAAGGAAGGAGTCTTGTTAGCTAGAAAAGAAGAGATGGTCTCATTTAGGAATTGAAACACTCATTACATATTTTTAAAGGTAATCTAGACCAAATACACCTTTTTTTTTTTTTGGCTAAAATTCAATGAATTTAAAGAACCAAAGATGTACAAATGTTAAATTTGCCATCATTTTGTGTAAATTTGTCCTCCCCAATGAAAAGAGAAGTCTTATTATGAAAAATTGAAGAGGCAATCACATTGTTCAGGAATTAAAACCACTTAGTACCTATTAGGAAAGAAAATAAAGATCAATGACTCATTTTACTTGATAGAATTTCAATGGGTATAGAGTACCAAAGGTATGCAAAATGTGCTTGTTACAAATGATTATATTATTTTGTGTAGACACAAACATGCTTCTATCTCTTAAGATTTTCAATTCTTGAAAAATGAGACTATCTCTTCATTTCTAACTAACAAAGCTCCTTCTTTCATTAAAAGCACTCATTTACACAAAATGTGTATAAGAAATGGTAATTTACACAAATCACACCAATTTTTGTTGGAATTTAATGGATTTAGGGTACCAAATATGTACAAACAAGCTTGTTGCAATGAATATAATGTTTATTGTTGACACAAAAGTTAGTTACAATATCATTTTATGTGAATGAGTCCTTGCAATGAAGGGATAAGTCTTGTTTGCTAGAAATGAAGAGATGGTCTCATTTAGGAATTGAAAAGCTCAATACATATTTGAAAGGTAATTTAGACCAATCAAACCTTTTTTTTTTTATGAAATTCAATGGATTTGGGGTATAAAAAGATGTACAAACAAGCTTGTTGCATTGAAAATAATGTTTTATATAGACACTAATGGTAATTTCACCATCATTCTATTTAAATTTGTTCCTTCCAATGAAAGGAGAAGTCTTATGGCAAAAAATTGAAGTGATAGTCTTATTGTTTTGGTAATAAACCATTCAATACCTATAATGAATTCTAATAAAGTTCAATGATGCATTTTACTTGATTGAATTCAATGGGTATATAGAGTATCAAAGGAGTGCAAACGTGCTTGTTCCAATGCAAAAGTTTAATTTCACCATTATTTTATCAAAATGAGTCCTTGTGACAAAGGTAAGAGCCTTGCTAGTTAGAAATGAAAGGATGGTCTCATTATTTGGAAATATAATAAGATAAAAGAAAAGGTAAAAGTGTTATTTTGCTCTTCTAAAATTACCTTAAAATGCAAATTTTTTTTATGACCTTTAATCAAAGATAACAAAAACTTTGGCATCAAAGGCATAAAAAAATATATTGTAGAAATGGGTATAGTTAATATTTTTTACTTTATATTCAAAATATTTATAATATTCAATGAAAACCTTTTCCTAATTTTTTGGCATCCAAAAACTACTTAATACTTGAAAAGGTTTACCAAGAGTATTTAAACCAAAAAGGGCAAAAGGGTTAATAACATTTACCATCCTACTCTAAATCTTTCTTTAAAAATTAAGGAAAGTGAGGTTATAGATTTGCCTTGAAAGGCCAAAGCTATGACTAGTGTTGTAATATCGTAAGACAATTGTACTAATTTGTATCTTAATTGATATGCTCCCAATTGATTAGAATAGAGGAAAAAGTTGAAGAAATGTTTTACAAATGGAACTCTATTCCTAAGTCTCTAGGTTAAATTAGAAATAAAAAAAGGGTTTTTAAACCCCTATCCTCTAAAGATATTAACTATAATATGACCAATAGTAGTTTTAAGAAAATAGTACTAGTGGAGGAAATAGTTAAACTGCTTAAAAGCCTTGGTCTAATAGATAAAGAAGCTATTATTTTGGAGAAAGAAAATTAGATTAAATCTGGCAATAAAGGAGAAAATATCATTGTAGACTTAAAAGAGTTAGATCAACTTTAACAAATGTTTTTATTAGAATAACTACCATTTAAGAGTAGTCCTTCTCGTAAGAAGGAACCACTTTATATTAATAAAATAACCTTTAATAAGGTTCCTACTATGTTATGCTATCCAATATCAATACATGTTGACCTCTTATTGGTAGAACAATTAAAGTATAATTATCTTTAATATGATGGTAGTAGTATAGTTAAATGGAATCTCGATGGTATGATTGAACATCAGATTCTAATTTTGTTGCATTACATGATGATGTTTGTAACTACTATCAAAACTAAGAGTAATTATGACCCTTATTTTGCTAAAATCATAACAAATGGATTTACTAAATAACTTAAGGGCTAGTAGGATTTTTTTTAATCTAATAAGGTAAAAAAATCAAATTTTTTCTGCTGCAAAACCAAAAGCAACAATACAAATCTATGATTGCGTTAATACACTAATTTATACATTCACCAATCATTTTATTGGTACTACCATTTTGTTAATAGACAAGACTTATGAATAACTCATTAATTTGAGATGTCCTAACTTGTCTCATTTTAAGTGGTATAAAGATATACTTTTCTCTAAGGTCTTTACTCAAGGAGATAGTCAAAGTATCTTCTAGAAAGAAAAATTTCTCTCTAGGTTACCTACCCTATTTGCTAAGAGAGTTAAAACTAGGCTTAAAGCCAATCATTCTACAATAATTGATTATGATCACTGTGCCTATGGTGAACTAGCTACTGAAGTAGTCATTAAAGGAAATAAACTCTATAACAAAATTAAACTACATAAGTAGTTGCAAAATAAGAAATCTCAAGGTAAAAGGATTTTGGGTAGTTTTTGTAAGCAAATGGATTATCCATACATAAGATATCCCAGTAAACCAAAAAAGAAAGGTTATCAACAATATGTGAAATGAAAATCTTTATATCAGATGAAAGGAATAGAGTAAAAAAAATGCTTGTAAAGCCAAAACCAAAGAAAACAAATGTTTGCTATAAATGTGACAAAATGGGGCACTATCCAAATAAGTGCAAAACAAAGCAAAAATTCAAGAGTTAACTCTCTATGAAGGTCTTAAAAAATTTTTACACACATTTTCTTAGTAAAAATTGATTCTAATGAATCAAATTTAGAAATTGAAGTTCTTGAAGAAGATAATTTTTTAAAGTCTGATTTAGACACTAGCTACAAAGGAAAATGTGATCCCTATCAAGCTATGTGTAAATATAATGGCTTATTAGTCTTAACAAATGTAGATAACATCTTTTTGGATCTTATTGACAAAATTCCAAATCCCAAAGACTAATAAGAACAACTAGAAAAATATTTACGTCTAGCAAAAGATCATATGCTAGTTTTAGCCAACAAATTGCTAAAATAGAAGAAAGTTATAGTTTAAAAACTATCATACATAAAATAAATAAAGCACTTAACATAAAAACTAGAAAGAAACCAAAAATTATGGAGCTTAAAGTTGACATTGAAAAATTAAAAATTGAGCTTAAAAAATTAAATGATAGGATTATTATCCTAGAGACTATTACTAAAGATAAAGAAGAAAGTACTCTAGATCTACTAGACACTTCATTGAAAGAAGATGAGTCAGAAACTCTTCAATATATTAATCTTATTGATAGGGTTATAGGTAATAATAGGAATGTTATGCCATTTGGATAAAAAAAATACTCCTTCTACATTTCAAAAAATTATGAACAAAATATTTAATGCTTATTTAGCTTTTACTCTTGTTTATATCAATGATTTATTATTTTTTTCCTAATACCATTGAACAACATTTTAAGCATTTAAATATTTTTCTTAAATTTCAATGAAATGGGTAGGTCTAGTTGCTTCTTTTAAAAAATTAAAGTTATTTCAAACTAAGATTTGCTTCCTTGGTCACTTCATTGAAAATGGAATTATTATGCCCATAAATCAAGTAATTGAGTTGCCTTTAAATTTCTAAATGAAATTAGGGACAATCAACAATTGCAATGCTTTTGGAAGTTTGAATTATCTTTCACAATTTTATAAAGAGTTAGCTTATGATGATAAATCTTTATTTAAAAGGCTTAAAAGGAATCCTCTAAATTGGATGGATCACCATAACTTTCCTATTATTACAACAAAAATACAAGAAGTTCAATTGGTAATGAATTCTTTGATATGTAAAGAAATCTCTACCGCTTTCTAAGGTAAGAATAAATGTATTGTGGAATTGCCTTATGGGTTGACTTTTAATGAAGTCAAATTCATACCAAAGTTAGGCCCACTGCTTTGAGGCCTAAAGATTTAGAAATTTTGTAAAACAAAAATAACTAAAATCTTATAGAAATGGCTTATTAGAAAAAGTAATAGCCTTTAGAGTTGTCTTGCATTTTATGTAAAAAATTGTGGCTAAATTAGAATAAGAAGTTCCAAGATTGGTAATTAATTACAAACCTTTAAATAAGGTTTTACACTAGATTAGGTACCTAATACCTAACAAAAAGGATTTATTAATCCAACTTTATGAAACCAAAATCTTTTCAAATTTTGGTATGAAATTTGGTTATTGGCAAATCCAAATTGCATAAAGAATTGAACCAAAAAAATTTTGTTAGGAAGAAATGAAGTGATGGTTTCATTCTTTTAGAATTGAACCACTCAATACCTACAAGAAAGGAAAACCATATTCAATTACTCTTTCATTTGATAGAAATCAATGGATTATTAATGTAAATGCCATAAGGTAGCTATTACAGTGATTAATATAATGTTTAGTGCGTACACTAATGATAATTTCTTGTTCAATTGGTGTGAATGAGAACTTACAACTAAATGAGAAAACTTATTAACAAGAAAAGAAGTGGTGATTTCATTCTTTTAGAATTGAACCATTCAATACTTACAAGAAAGGATGATCACAATCAACGACTCCTTTGTTTGATGGAATTCAATGGATTTAGAGTGCCAAAGTCATAAGGTTATTACTATCATAAGTAATATAAAGTTTGGTGCATACACTAATGTTAATTTTATGATCTACAAATGAGTCCTTGCAACTAAGAGAGAAAGCTTGTTAACAAGAGATGAAGTAATATCTTCTTCTTAAATTGAACCATTCAATACCTATAAGAAAGGATAATTATGATGAATGACTCCTTTATTTGAAGGAGTTCAATGGATTTAGAGTGTCATAGTTTTAAGGTCATTATCATCATGATAAATATAATGTTTAGCACATACAATAAACCCAAGAGCCTAGTTCACATTAACAAAAATAGAAATTCATCCATGTTGGGATAACATTAAAACTCACTGCCCGATTGGATTTAAACAACTCAGTAATTATCTATGTAAGTGATAAGCAATAGAATTATTTTCATGACTCCTTATTAGGAGTAGTTGAATCAAGTTTAGTGATGGGCCTATTTGGTTCTCATGTTTTCCAAACACTACATTATCATTTTCAAACTTGGAATTACGATATTCATAACATTTAGAAGGAGTCTTATTAGTTAGAAATGAAGACAAGGTCTCATTATTTAGGAATTGAAACGTTGAATAGCCATAAAAAAAGTTAATCAAGTTCAATCTAACCTTTGTTTGAAAAAATTCAATGGGTTTAGAGTACCAAAGTTGTATAGACATACTTGAAGCAATGAATATAATGAATATAGATATGCTTGTTACCAAAAAATGAAGAGACAATGACATTGTTTGGAAAATAAACAATTTAATATCTATAATGAAAGCTAATTAAGATCTATGACTCCTTTTTTTAATGAAATTCAATGGATTAGAAGCACAAAAGGTATACAAACATGCTTCATCCAATGAATACAATGCTCTTATGTAGACACAAAATTTAATTTCTCCATCATTTTGTGTAAGTGGGTCCTTGAAACAAAAAAAGGAGCCTTATTAGCTAGAAATGAAGAGAATGTACCATTTTCAAGGAAATGAGACATCAATATGTATAACAATAACTAATCAAGGCCTCACACCATTTTCTAACAAAATTCAGTGGATTTGAGCATTGAAGATGTACAAAGAAGCTTGTTGGATTGAATATAATGGGTGTTGTTGACATGAAAGTTAATTTTGAGATCCTTTTATGCGAAAGAGTCATTGAAATGAAATGAGATTCATTGTTAGTTAGAAATGAGGAGGCAGTGGCATTATTCAATAATTGAGACATCAATATGTATAACAAAAGCTAATCAAGACCTCTCACAACTTTTTTTTTGACAAAATTCAATGGATTTGAAGTACCAAAGATGTACAAATGAGTATTTTAGAATGAATATAATGGGTGTTGTGGACACAAAAGTTAATTATGAGATCCTTTTGCTAGAATGAGTCCTTATAGCAAAAAGAGATGCCATGTTATCAAAAAATGAAGAGGCAATCTCATTGCTAGAGAATTAAACCATTCAATACCTATAAGGAAAGCTAATGAAGATTGATGGCACATTTACTCGAAAGAATTCAATGGATTTAAGTACCATGACATAAATATGCTTGTTTCTTTAAATAGAATGTTTTATGTAGACATAGAACTTAATTTGTCATAATTTTAGTTAAATAAGTCCACGCAAGGAGGAAGGAGGCATGTTAGCTAGAAATGAAGGAATGATCTTGAAGCATTCAATAGGTATAAGAGAAGCTAATTGATATCAATCAAAGCTTTGTTTGATGGAATTCAATGGATTTAGAGTTCCAAAGATGTGCAAATGAGCCTGTTGCAATGAATATAATGTTTACTATTGGCATAAATGTTAATTTTGAGATCCTTTTGTGTGAATGAATTGTTGCAACAAAAAGAGAAGCCTTATTATCAAAAAATGAAGAGGTGATCTCATTGTTTGATAATTAAACCATTCAATACTTGTAAGGAAAGAAAATCAAGTTTAATGACTCAATCACTTCATGGAATTCAATGGGTTTAGAGTACTAAGGGTATGTAAACATGCTTGTTCCAATCAATATAATGCTTTATGTTGGCAGAATATTAATTTTGCCATCATTTTATGTAAATGAGTCCTTGTAATGAAGGAGGGAGCCTTGTTGGCTAGAAATTAAGAGAAGGTCTCATTATTCAAGAATTTAAACATTAAATAGCTATAAGAAAGCTAACCAAGATCAAACTAACCTTTGTTTCAAGGAATTCAATGGGTTAGAGTTCCAAAGTTATACAAATGAGCTTCATACAAGGAATATAGTGTATATTGTTGACATAAAAGTTAATTATGAGATCATTTTGTGTAAATGAGTCCTTGTAATGAAAGAGAAATCTTTATCAAAAAATGAAGGGATGGTCTTATTATTCAGGAATTAAACCATTTAATTCTTATAATGAAAGCTAATTAAAATTAATGATTCATTTTCTTGGTAGAATTCAATGAATTTAGAGCATCAAAGACATACATAAGTGCTTGTTCCAATGAATAGAATGTTTAGTGTAGACACAAGAGTGAATTTCACCATCATTTTGGGTAAATAAATACCAATAATGAAGGAAGGAGCCTTGTTAGCTAGACATGAAGAGAATCTCTCATTATCTAGGATTTCAAATTTTCAATAGGTATAAAAAAAGCTAATTGAAAATAATTAAAGCTTTGTTTGATGGAATTCAATGGATTTAGAGTACCAAAGATATGCAAACAAGCTTGTTGCAAAGAATATGATGTTTCTTGTTGAAACAACAGTTAATTATGAGATCATTTTGTGTGAATAAGTACTTGCAACAAAAAAAAGAAGTTTTTTTTTTATCAAAAAATGGAGCGGTAATCTCATTGTTTGAGAATTAAACCATTCAATATTTGTGAAAAAAGCTAATCAAGAACAATGACTCATTTACTTGATGGAATTCAATAGTTTTAAAGTACCAAAGGTGTACAAAAGTGTATTGCAATGAATAAAATGTTTTGGAATTGAAACACTCAATACACATAAGAAAAGGTAATCTAGACCAATTAGACTTTTCTTTTTTCTTGAGGGAATTCAATAGATTTAAAGTACTAAAGTTGTACAAACAATATTGTTACAAAAAATTATATTGTTTATTGTTGTCACAAAAGTTAATTATAGATCATTTTGTGTGAATGAGTTCTTGCAACAAAAGAGAAATCTTTTTATCAAAAAAAAGAAGAGATGGTATCATTGTTCAAGAATTAAACCATTAAATACCTATGATGAAAGCTAATCAATATCAATGACTTATTTGCTTCATGGAATTTAATGTATTTAAAGCACCAAAGACATACATGCATGCTTGTTCCAATAAATAGAATGTTTTGTGTAGAAGTAAAAGTTAATTGCACCATCACTTTGGGTAAATGAGTTCTTGCAACAAATGAAGGAGCCTTGTTAGCTAGAATTAAAGAGAAGGTCTCATTATTTAGGATTTGGAAATTTCAAAAGGTACATAAAAAACTAATTGAGATCAATTAAAGCTTTAATTGAAGGAATTCAATAGATTAAGAGTATAAATGTTGTACAAACCAGGTTGTTGCATAGAATATAATGTCTACTACTAACACAAAAGTTACTTACAAGATCACCTTTTGTGAATAAGTCCTTTTGAGTGAAAAAAGAAGCCTTATTATCAAGAAATGAAGAGACAATCTTATTGTTCGAGAATTAAATCATTCAATACTTGTAAGAAAAGCTAATTAAGATCAATGATTTATTTACTTGATGGAATTCAATAAGTTTAGAGTACCAAATTGTGCAAATATGCTTTCTCTAATGAATATAATGCTTTGTGTGGACACAAAAGTTAATTTCACCATAATTATGTGTAAATGAGTCCTTATAACAAAGGAAAGAGCTTTGTTGGCTAGAAATGAACAAATGATCTCATTATTTAGACATTGAAACACTCGATACATATAAGAAAAGGTAATTTAGACCAATTAGACTTGTTTTTGATGGAATTCAATGAATTTGAAATACCAAAGTTGTACAAATGAGCTTTTCTACAAAGAATATAATGTTTACTATTGACATTAAAGTTAATTACAAGATCATTTTGTGTGAATGAGTCCTTGTAACCAATGAGAAGTCATGTTATCAAAAAATAAAGATATAGTCTCATTATTTGATAATTCAACCATTTAATACCATTAAGTAAAGCCAATAAACAAAGCTAAATAATTCAAGCACAAAATACACAATTTTCAAACACACAATATATAAGACACAAACTAGATTTAGTAAAAGAAAGCTTAAGAGAAAAAGGACTTACATGAATATAGCTTTCATTGAATGACACTACGAGCTTATAGATTATTTTCTAGTAAGTTTACAAATAAGGAAAAAAAGTTATGCCTTCTCCATGGGATACTCCTATTTGTCCATAAAGTCTATGCTAACAAACAAATACATGATAAAAGTTTTCTTTATAAAGGATAAAGTATCTTTATTAAAGTAGATTTTATAAAATGACTTTATAAAAGAATCTTGTCCATTTTGTCCCCTTTACAACTCATACAAATCTTTTAAGTGTTGCATAATATCATCTTGTTGAGTGAGTTAATTGGAATCTTTTGCTTGACTACTTTCTAGTTAGTCTTTATCGAATTGTAAAATACTAGCCATTATCTCAATTAGCTATTCACTTGGCACCCTCTCGACCAATGCCTTAAGCATTTGAGCTAGAGTCTTAACAGCTAGAGGAGCGGGTCTTACAATTTTGATTCATAAATTAATAACTCCTTTAGTAATGTAAACCCCTTTAGTGAAATAGTCATATTTTTCCCACCATCAAATGTTAATTCTTTGAACAAGCCATGGTACATGCTAAGTACTTTCTCCCAGGATATTAGCCTATTTGGAAATGAGATTATAGTCTCATTTAATGATCCATGGAACATGATACTAGATAGCAAAATTTAAAATTTTATTCCTCAAGTTGAGATTCTTTTCACAAAATTATTCATAAATATTTTTTACTCTTAAAGGGAGTGTAATGGGATGTAATCCCCATTTGAGGAACTGTATTTTAAAACCACTTGGGAAATTTAATCCTATCATGAGGAGATTAATATGAAGCAACCAACTAGATTTCTTTTGTAGGTTTTTTGTAGAATAAAAGATCTCTCATAAGCTTCAATAAAGTTAAAATAATTAAAAGTTTTAACCTTTCACCAAATTTTTAATTCTTTATAGGTTAGCAAATCACTTTGCCATTCAACTATCTAGAAATATGATCCTTTTTGATTATAAATTATGCATATGCCCAATCTTTGGTAGATGCTTAACGAGTGCCTCATTCAATTGGTTCAATGATTACTAGTCTTGTCTTAAAAGGAATCTATTGATAATAACAACAATCTTTCATAGTGGTATAAGGGTACATGTTATCTTTTAAATAGAATCTTGCAACCTCATAAGGTAGAAGTTGAGCATAGTTAGGTTTAATTAGACACAAGTAGTCTATATAAACTTTAAGATAAAAGAATATGTAAGCTTTTTATTCCTTATATAAGTGTCATTTGATAAGGGATCTAATTCATTGTTGTTTGGACTTAATGAACTAGAAGCATCCTTAGCCAATGAAATATTTGACATTAATGGGGGACAAAAGCCCTTGTAGCATAGGCCTCTTACTCATGAAGTGGTACCCTATAAAAATTCATGAGTTAAAAAAGTCAAGACAAAAATTTGTAAATATCAAAATCAAAGGCTCATAATATTCCCTACCATCTAGCAAAGATTTGCTTTAAGGCTATCTTTTTTACTTCTTTTAGAAGAACATCTTTAATAGCTTTACAACTAATTCAAATAAGAAATTTTTGATTTAAAAAATCTCCTTCAAACTTTTGAATGCATAATACTATAGCAAGAATTGTTTTCTTAATTGTAGAGTAATTAACTCTAGCTTCTTTCTAAATCCTAGAAGTAAAGCATAATAAGCTTTCTTTGTGGTGAATGTTTTGTTTTAGTATTCCACCATATCCTTGGTCAAATTTTAAAGGCATTTAGATAGGGAACAATTAAACATGGAAGCTTTTTAGCCTTTTTTTTTTTTCCTTAACTACTTGTGCATGAATGTGTGTCAATTCATAAGGATTCTTTCTAAGTCTTTCAAATAAAGGTTTAGCATCATAAGCTAATTCTTTATCAAAATCTAAAATATAATGTAGGCTTCCTAGAAATCTTTGCATTTAATTTTTATCACTAATTTCATTAAGAAATTTAAAAGCAAATTCAATTTCTTGATCTAGTGGAATTACACTACCATTTTCAATGAGGTGGCCAAGAAATGTAATCTAGGTTTGGAATAACCTAATTTTTCTAGTATAGGCTGCAAGGCCTACCTTTTGCATTACAAATAATAAAATATTTATATGTTTAGGAAGGAGAAGGCTTATCATCTAAGGGTCGCTATTTTGATGAGAGAATATGTTGTAATTGATTTATGTAATCTTAAACTTATTTGAATAAGCCCTTGCAACTAAAGGAGAAAACTTGTTCGCAAGAAATGAACAAATAGTTACATTCTTTTAGAATTGAACCATTTAATACCAACAAGTAGAGAAAATCAAGATTAATTACTTCTTTGATTGATGGAATTCCATGGATTTTTAGGGCCAAGGCCATAAGGTCATTGTTGTTGTGATTAATATAACCTTTGGTGCATACATCAATGTTGCAATTATTATAATTATTTCTTCTAATTATCTTATTTCTCCTTTTAATTCATTTTTTTCAGCTTTAAGCTCTTGTATAAAGGGTTCTTTAGAAGTATTTCAAGGTTATAAACCTTCTTTTGGAAATATTCTGAGATCCAAAATCATAGTATCTTCTTTTGTTAAGACTAATAAGCCTTTGCTTTTCTTTATGACCTTATAATAACCACATTCTCCCTAACTCAAAATCAAAAGAGTGATCTTCTAAAATGTCTAATTCTATATCTTTTTTATTTGAATCATTATCAAATAAGAAAATAGTCAATAATGACCTTTTATGGCCTTCATTAATAGAGAGTTCATAATTTTGTGTAAATGAGTCCTCATAATAAAGGAAGGAGCCTTTTTAACTAGAAATGAAGATGAAGTCTCCTTAGTCAAGAATTGAAACATTAAATAGCTATAAGAAAAGCTAATCAAGATCAAAAACTAACCACTACTTGAAGGAATTCAATAGTTTTATGGTACCAAAGTTGTACAAAAGAGCTTATTGAAAAGAATATGATGCTTAATATTAACACAAAAGTTAATTTCTTGAACATTTTGTGTGAATGAATCTTTGCAACAAAAGAAAAGTCTTGTTATCAAAAAATGAAAGACAATTTCATTGTTCTAGAATTAAACCATTTAATACCTTTAATATGTATATGAAAAGCTAGTTGACAACAATCAAGGCTTTGTTTGATGGAATTCAAGATTTAGGGAACCAATGATGTGTAAACAAACTTGTTGCCAAGAATATAATGTATCCTAACAACACAAAAGTTAATTACAAGATCAATTTTGTTTTGAATCAGTACGTGCAACAAAAAGCGAAGCCTTGTTATCAAAATATCAAGTGGTAGTTTCATTATTTAAGAATTAAGCCATTCAATATTTGTAAGGAAAGCCAATCAAGTTCAATGACTCATTTACCTAATTGAATTCAGTAGGTTCAGAGTACCAAAGGTATGCAAACATGCCTGCTGTAATGAATATAATGTTTTATCTTGATGCAAAAGTTTATTTCATCATGATTTCGTGTAAATGAGTCCTTACAATGAAGGAAGAAGCT
>JBAPLJ010002222.1:0-43780 GCA_037832345.1 Rhizophora mangle | reverse complement strand
AAAAAACAAATCTATAAAGAGGAGATGGAAGCACAAGTGCCCTGTAGGATTCTAAGCAGTTAAATTTCCTCATAATACTCAGATCCTTTTGCCCTCCAAAGCACCAAAACAAATTTTAAAAAAAAAAAAAAAGATAAATCGAGGCTATGGTAGCACAAAGCACGGCAGCAATGCTAAAGGCTAGGATGAAAAAGAGACGGAACAAGAAAATATTACGAACCTAAAATAAAAGATACAATCAGAAAACCCACAAAAAGTGGGGGAGGGGGAAATTGAATAAATGAGAATTACACACAGATATATAAACACAACGAATGCAACTCAAAAGCGCAATAAACTGAAAACATGTAAATTCAACAAGTTTACAAAGATCTTGATGTCCCACCAGAACTGAAAGTGGCAAAGCTAAAAGAAAGACAGAAATCTTAATTTACCAACAGGGATCGTTGGTGAACAAAGTTTCCCGTCTTTGGATTGGGGGCAGAAATGTAATATCGGACGAGGGCAACTCACATTGAGTCCAATGACCTATTTATACCATCTAACGTTGTATAAGTTTAAAATTTAATTAATTTAAATTAATAAAATTAAAATTTTTAATTAATTAATATATATATATATATATATATATATTAAATAAAATTTTTTTAATATAAATTATATTATAATTTATGATATTTTTTATTTTATTTTATATAATTTTAACCCGTCAACAAAGTTGTCTTGTTGTCTTTTTTGAGTGTTACCAAGAAAGATTAGAAAAAAAAAAGAAAAAAAGACCGTTATGCTGCCAATATTGTTATTATTATAATTTTCTTTATATATATATATATATATACTTATATTTATGACATAATTTATATGTTTGCGCTGCTGACATGTTATTCAAATCAATTTAAGGGTTTTGTTACTGTGCGGGCGATGTATTTATAATTGCTGCCCGAAAATCTTAGAACGGCATTGTGTAATATAAACATTTGATGATGAACTGACGGCTGAGGACCCCTATGCGACACGCAACGTTATGCATTGCTGGCTCATGCATTAATGTTAGAGTGTTTATATAAATTGTTTTTTTTTTTTTTAAATCCCTCTTCTTAATGGTGGAGTTTTCTTACTTTTGTTGACGATAATGTTCTTCCATTTGCAGGACGTGTCAACCTGTCAACAGCAATCATTCATGATTATCATCACACCGATTCTTTTTCTGATATAAGAAATTAAGAAACGATGTTCTACACCGGCTTCCTAAACATGTACATTCTTTAATGGTTTTGGAAATCTCCATAAATCGTAAGATGGGGGGGGGGGTAATGCTGTTTCATATTATGATACCAAACTTGTTATTTTCCAAGAGTTTATAAAAATTCAGTATAAAATTAAATAAACATGTCTTTATTACAAAATCAATTACCAAAAACAACAATTTGGTTAAAGAATGTTGGATATGCCATCAAAATTCATTGTCTTCTAAGCTAATCAATTTAATCTTGGTTCGTGCTTATCAAAATGAGATGTCATCATGACACTTCATCTCTAGATTTGCGATACAAGCCTAATCTTCTCTGAAGAACAGCGCAGCGGCTTCTTAGTTTCAAAGGCACACATGCCTTACGAAATAATTAAAAAAAAATGTCATTTTTTAAAAATTAAATTAAATTAATTTAAATATTTAACCTTGGTTAGTATTATTGGTGCTACAACGCTAATTGCAAAGATCTATAGCTTGGTTTTGAGAGGGTAATAATCGTCAAGAAAGCAGCCATCTTTCGTTCGTGTTGTGCAGGCATATGTTAGTTGTTTGGAACGATTGGTTGATCGGGGAGTTGGAGGAAAGTGCTGCGCCTTGCTTGGGTGCCGAGTTCAGTTGATCCTTTCTAACATGTTCTTCAAGAAACTGCCTGCTTGAATGCATAGCATCTCGATACAAAGATAAAAATTGTTTCGAATTTTATCGAAAAAGATCATTTTCCTTCTCGAGTTCCCAAAACCCAAAACTCAAGTGATTCTGCCAAGATTTTTTATAGCAAGGTGTAGAATTAAATTTATATGAAGATCAGGTATTTTCAAACAGTCGATGATATTACAGGACCTAACATACTTTGGCACAATTGAGCAATAACGTTGATGGTTCTTTTATGTTACACACAACATTGAATGATGCGAGTATCACAATAACAGCCTGAAGTGTGGCTCGTCTTCATTCCAGATGATGTATTTGACAATGCTTATGAATCAGCCTTTAACACGGTGGATTGTTCGGGACATGCGTGCAACATGGTGCAGATGTCTGTTTTCTCCAGAAAATGCTCTGCATTGACCAGGATAAGAGGACCGTACTCAAAAACCAACTTCTTGCACTGCCAAAATTTAAAAAAAAAAAGGGTCAACAAGATAACTGATAAGAAGTGCCAAGGAAGAGTAAAACTTGATGTCCCGACGTAAATCACCAGAAAAAAAAATATAAATATATAAAATAAAATAAAATAAAAAAGAAGAAAAGCTGACAAATAAGATATTAAATATTAATTTTATAATTATGAGCAGTTCTTTATGGCTGATCTTCACAACCCACAATACTAAAAATGCCAACCCCTTGGTGTACCGCGAGTAAACAGTGATCAATCAATGGGATCACAGCAACAGACCGACAAAGTACCATTCCTAGTTCTCACCTTTTGTGCATAGTTGTTCATGGAATTACACCCCTTCAAAAGCACCTCAATTATCTCCAGCTGCCATAAAAGCAAGAAGACAATTAAGCCATTATCAGTTAATTGTTCCCTATTAAAGATACAAGAAAGGGTGCTGGGAGGTAGGGATTGAGGGAGAAATGCAGAAAGATGAAGAAGAAGCTTTTTCTCCTTTATCAGTTTCTTCTCTCCACAAGAGATGGTGAAAAGCCCTTGTTTTTTCAAAATGGAAAGAGATCAACTATCAATAAAGCTATATGTAACTAGGTAGTCACATACAAAAACATCATCTGAATGGTCAGCTTTGGATCAGTCAAATACAAAACATTGAACATTGGGTGACTAATGCGTTTAGTATTGCAGCAGTTATTACATACATGGCCTGGCCTTACAAGAGTCAAAAACAAAAGAAACCAAAAGATGGTCCAAAAAACGAATATGCTCACCTGAAATATGATCTTATTATTCTCAAGGTGTTAAAATCTAAAAGTGTCCACCAAAAGAAATAATTTAGCAGAGATAGCACAGATGTCATGCATAGAAATTACATGAAACAGTGTATAACTTCATTTTCACTAGTTGATAAAGCAGGAACAAACCTGTGTGTCAGGGTCCTTTAATTTGATTAATACTTCAGAAACTGCATGCTGGCAGATTCCACAGCTATCTTCTTGAATTTCTGATAACCTAATTACCTTTTGTTGACAAAGATTGACCTTTCGACAGAAATCTTCAGGCTGTATTGAGGAAACCTCTCCAAAGAAGAGAGGAGCATAGTAGTCCACCAAAGTAATGCACTGAGATGAAACACAAAAAAGTAAGACCATGAGAATAAATTTTTCAAGAAAATTCACACTGAAACTATGTTTTAAAAGCTCTACAGGCTGAATCAATTCAGCAAAACCCTACCACTCAGCAACCAACTAAACAAGTACTTTAAAGAATGGGCAGAATGCTCTATAGTTAATTGCATAACAGAAATTGTACAATTCAATCACTACAGCCACAATCAGCCTTTACGAAAATTAGTCTATTAATACGGACCAAGTTAAAAAATTAGTCTATTATCAATACATATAATGCAGTGGATGTCAACCTCTAAACTTTCTAGTTCAAGGAAGTTCCAATTCACTTCTGTTAAAACACTTTATGCAGAAATTAGGGTCTCTATTGAGTAATGAACTTTAGGGAAAGGCAGTGCATATACTCAGGAAGCCCACAGCTTTAATAAGTGATGGAGGCATTTTAGCAGCTAAAAGATCTCTATACCTTAGAGCTATATTCGGTTATAGATAACATGCTCATTCAAGCTTAAAGCAAATGATCAGGAGACAGAACATTCATCCTCAGGACCTCTGACCACTAGAAGAAATTGAGATCATGTAGTCTGGCATCCTCTTGCCTCAAAGAGCCAAGGGTTACAACATTGATGCGTTGATGGACGGAATAATTTGGTGCTCCATTAATATGATTCACACCAAAAATTTATAAACAAACAGGGGTGGACAAGATTATGCTAACAATTGAGCCATTATTTTAGTCTATGCAGAGTGAAATCTTCGTGGGAAAACCAATGACAGAATGACGAGCAGATAAAGAAAACGGGAGAGAGGGTTAAGCTACCTGTTCCTTGAATGAAGGAATTTGCGAGCAGGACGTATGAAGGATGTTAATAATCTCAGTCTGAGTCTTGTTTTCGCCCAGGTAGCCAATGGCCTCGGCAGCAAACTCCTCACATAATGTGCAAACCCGGTTATTATTGATACCTTCTCCTGGAGCTTGGGTTTCGACCTCTACAATCATAAAGGAATCCTGATTGGCCACTACAAATACAAAGGAATTTAGATGAGAAGGCTATTTAACAAGTTCCCTCAACATCGCAACAAAAAGTTACAATCTTTCACTTTAAAAATAAATTAGCCAAACCACAGGCGTACAAAATCGTAAAATTTTTGTTTAATACTGTGGAAAGACAATTGAAAAAGCTACCTGAGATATCAGAGACAACCGACTCCGTAGTTGTCCCAAAAGTCTCAACGCCGGCCAATTCTCTGGCAGCACAAGCCCAGCCAGCAGCACCAAATACAAGAAGGAACAAAAGCCCAGCTCTCACATCCATAATATCTGAAGTTACAAAGAGTATCTCAATCAAAATCCTGAAAGGGAATATTAGAGTTGCTCTTTTTCTAGTCTTTTTTTTTTTTTTTGGGAGCTTGGACCTTAGAGGTTGAAAAATTGGCAGATAGTTCTGAACGATCAAAAAGAAAGAACAAAAAAGAATAATTAAAAAAAAATCCAGGAAGAAAGGAACGATGATATACCTTCCTGAAGATTTGCCGGTTTGTGGGTCTTGATCGAACCCACGCCGAGATTAAAATAATTTTAAAAAAAGGTTCTCAGGCACCGATTGCTTGGAAAACAGATTCCTTCCTTTGCGTCGGGGTGGTGGACCGGTGGGTGGGTGAAGCAACCGTGAGCCAATTATTATTTTAATAATGGTACTGATATTGTAACGTAATTGATGGAATTGTCGTTTTGGCATTGGGTCTTGAATTTTGATCCAATTTGCATTATTTAAAATAATATTATATATTACGATTTTATTAATTAT
Source organism: Rhizophora mangle (assembly GCA_037832345.1). Lineage (NCBI taxonomy): Eukaryota > Viridiplantae > Streptophyta > Magnoliopsida > Malpighiales > Rhizophoraceae > Rhizophora > Rhizophora mangle. Next base: position 38,476 of record JBAPLJ010002222.1, on the reverse strand, counting down.
TATTATTATTATAAAAATTTATTCAGTATTAATTAAAAATATACATATTATGATAAAAATAATTTTTAAATTCGCATAACATAACAAGAAAAGAAAAAAAAATTTGAGAAGAAATAAATATTATTATTTTTAGTTAATTTCATTTTTGTCATTACAGTGAATAATTTCTTTTTCTTTTTTTTAGCAACACATTTATTAATTTTTCATCAACTAGCAACTACGCTTCTCGCTTACGTGTCAACGGTGGATTAGGGAATCTGAACGGACAAGAAAGGGTGCGATCACATCAGATTGTCAAACCCGCTACGCAACTTTTTGACCCGTGATGGTTGCTCGTGGCGCCGATGTGCCAACATATACGTGGATGGAAGTTTGACCGTTAGGCATTAGCATGGAAGGGGACCAAAGTTTAAAAAAAAAATCTGCTTTTTTTTTTTTTTTTTTTTTTTTTTTTTCCGGTTGGGCCAGAAAGAGATCCTCCGCAATCAAGTACGAGCAGAGAACCGAATAATTGTAATTTTCGAACGAACAAAAAAACAATTATTACTTCCATTTATTTGTCAAAAATAATTTATTTATAAAAATATTCATTAAAATTAATTTTTAAAAAATATTTTTTATATTATTATTTTGATTTCATTTTACAACAATTAAAATTTTTAAAAATATATTTTTAATAATACAATTAAATAATAAAAAAATATTTTATTATAAAAACATATAAATTTATTATTATTATAAATAAAATATATAAAAAAAATTTTTCACGTAAAAAAATTACTACAATAATAATAAAGTTAACCTATGATCACCGACCGACCGATAATTGATAAAGATTACCTTAAAATTAGTTAATAACCGATAAAACTAACCATGACTCCCTTACTCGGGTTTTCTCTTTCTCGCTTATCACAATGTTTATAAAATATGACTTTTGTTTGTTTTGGGTGAAAGTCAATTTTTTTAAAAATATATTATTATTTTTTATTAATTATATTTTTTTTAATTTATCGAATAAAAAAAATTATAAAAAAAATATTTTACTTAAAACAAGAAAACAAACAGACCTAAAAGAAAAATGAGAAGTAAAGTTATAAATCCCCCAGGATTGGGATACCGTATATTCAATGTAATCATCGTCAAGAAAACAACCTACTATAGGCTTGGCTATCACATAAATTTCAAAATTGAACCAAACCCTGATTCGAGAAGATATGGTTCGATGGGTCAATTCTTCTTTAAAAAAAAAATAATATTTATATATTACATAAAAATAAATAAAATATTATTAAAATAAAATTAAATATCATATATATATATATATATATATATATATATAATTTTTTAACCAAAATTTATACAGTTCACAGTTTCGACCAAATCAACCAAGCGGAACAATTTTTTTTCTTTTCAATTTTCAATTTTATCTAGTTTTTTTTAAGCAAAACGGACCAAAGCGGAACAATTTTTTTTTTTTCACAATTTTATCTAGTTTTTTAAGCAAAACGGACCAAATTGATTTCCAATTTTTTGGACTATGGTTTATCGTGCAGATCTTTTTACCGTCGTATTTGTAGAAGCCTATCATCAGCCAAAAAACCCTAAAAAAAAAAAAAAGGAAGGGCCAGGAGCCAGGACTCATCCACCCAGAACGCACAGCATATTGGGGAACGATGGACCACCGAGAGTCGCAATTTTAGGAACCGAAGCCCTTGAACATACAAGCGGCTTTCTTGGGTTTAGACTTTGGAAGCATATTTTACCTAACGTTGTTATGCTAGTCTTTTGTTTTTTTGACACTGTAGCATTGCTGTAAGGGCCGCATCCATTGACAATTATCTACCGAATAAAATAGCAATACCAGAGCTAACCGGACAGTTTTCTAAGGTAATCTCACAAGGCTGGTCATCGAGGGAAAAAATAAAATCATTCACAATTAGCACCTATTTCACCTTATCAACTCGATATATGGAATGAACACCGTGAAATATCATTCACAGCCCAAGGAGGGCAACAATAAAATGGCAAACACAAACACACACAATCCACATAGCAGGAAAAGTTAAAAAATGGGGGAAAATGACAGAGGGGGACTAGCCGGTCAAAGAAATTAGTAAAAAAGAAAAAACAAAATACAAGTTAGTGCTAATTGAAATGCGGACCTAACTGCTAAATTATCTCAGGTCTGGAGTTGGCTGCCTTTTTTTCTTGCTTTGTTTTGTCAAAAGCAGAGAGAAGCGGGTAAATCCAAACTTCTTTCTCTTTCCAGGAAACTGCTTGTGGCTGCGTTCTCTTTCAACCTTCCAACTCGGGGGTGTATCGTGATTTGGTTTACTGAGCATTTGACCCAAAGACACCCTATGCTTCTTAATGCCTTTTTCTGAAAGCAGTCCAGTTGCAAAATCTTCAGGCACAAGCAGCTTTCTGCTCAGTATTTGTCCTATTGATAGAGTCGGCTTCAAAACAGGCGATGACCCATCAGTTGCTAGGTTCAGTCCATTGACATCAAGCAAACAAGAATCTCGCCGGTGGTGAGAGTTCTTAAACTTGGTTGAATTTGGAACAGAACGTCTTCTTTTTCCATGCTCAGATCTCCACTTGCGAAGAGCCTCTTCCACTGCCATCTTTTCCCTGTTTGCAGCCTCTACTCTCTTCAACGCTTTTTCCAAGGCCTCCTTACTAGTTTTGATCTCTTCTGTAGCTTCCTCTACCTGCTTTAGGATTTCCATTTTTGAATTATTTGCTTTGTCAACTTGAAGCGTAGCATCTATTGTTTTAGCCTTGGACTCTTCTTCAGCCTCTTGAGCTTTATTCGTTAGGGATGAGTACTCTTCCAGTGTAAGAGTTACTCCTTCCTGTTTCTGTGAAGTATCAGCAGAGTTCTCATGGCATGATAAAACCTTGATCTCTGAGAGAGCAACTGCTTCTGCAGCTCTAGCTGCTTGCTTCATTTTTCTGGCAGCAATCATCCTGATCTCAGCTATTTTTATCTTACTTACTTTTTGTTTGTTCAAGCTCGGATTGTGTTCTTAAAACTTCAGATTTTGCGGCTTCACCCATTCCTTTGAACTGCTCAGCCTCAGAACTCAATCGTTGAAGTTCCCTTGAAATCTCCATAGGATTGTCAAAACTAATTTGGACTTCAGCATTCTTAGCCAGTTGTAGCTTCAATTTGGCTTGGTTTAGCTCTTCTTCAAGAGATGATATCTTGGAAGAATTAAGGGTTAATCTTTGGCGGGTCTTTTGAAGCAAAATCCTTTCCTTCTCTAATTTCTTGTTTAGTGACATGGCAGAAGCGCGAATACCGGCAAGATCACTGGTAGTCCTGGAGAGATTCATCTTAGCTTGTTTCAGTTCCAGTAAAATTACCTCAGGAGCTGAAGAGGGGCAGGAGCTCAAATCTCCCACAAAACTTTGATGACTACCCTGAAGATTCTGAGTATCATCCTTCTTCTCTTCTTTTGAAGCAGAAGTCACAATTTCATCATGGTCATTTGACCCCAAAGTCACATTAACTTCACATGCTTGCTTCTGTAGCTTCATTTTCAATTCCTCAACCATTGTTTTTGTAGCTTCCAATTCCTTTAAAACGTCCAGTGTTTCCCTTTCTTTCACTATCAGATATTTTTCCAATAGTTCTGCTTGTTCCTCTTCCTTCGCAATGTCCATCTCTTCCATATCATGCTAAATGCGCGGCAGGACAGAAACAATAACCAGTAAGAGCAATAAAAGTGGCGCAAGAAAGCCTTAAACACAAAGAGAAAATCCAGACAACGATTACCACTGCTACTTTGATGGTAATGAACGCAAATGCGCCGAATCGATTAAAAACAGGACAAAGGCAAAAAAAATTGCAGATTAAAGAGAGGAAGAAGTAAAAGTAACCTCGGATTCATCGAACTTGTGTCGGTGAGGTTTCCAGTGGCCACTTCCACCGAATCGACTCACTGCTTCCTTAACCGACTCGAACGGCGCCGAAGTATCGATCTCGGCTCTCAAGATCCCTTCTTTCATCGCAACTTCGGCCGCACGGTGGCCCATTTGCGAGCCCAATTCGGTTGTTTCGGACTCCATTCTAGGGTTTTCAGTTGCTGCAACTTCAATCAAAATTCAGAAATAAAAACACAGACCCTAACGTAGGAGAAAACACAAAAGAAAAAAATTGTGAAACGAGGACGAGATGATGTCTTGATTTTCGGTCTGGCGTGGGTGTTTTATGGGAGTCGGGAGGGAGAGACACCATTAAAAACTGCAGAGACTGCCGTAGACAGACGAATAGTAGGAAGGAGAGTGTAAAGTGCTATAGTCACCTACTCCAACGCCGGACCGCAAAAGAGGGAAAAGAAATGCAGGCCGAAGTATCCGTTAGATTTTAGCTCCTGCGTATTTACTGAAAAGCCCTCTTATAACATTCCTGCATTTTCCATTTCTTTCCAATTTTTTTTTAAAAAAAAATATATATATATATATATTAAAAAAAAGGCATTTTTATATATGAAGAGAGAGAGAGAGAGGGAGAAAATATAAATAAGCTTACTTTTGTTTGAATGCTGGGTGGGGTGGGGATCGCCTGCTTTAGGTGCGTTGACATGATTATGTCATTCACAAAAAAAAAAAAAAAAAAGGTAAAAAGGTAATTCAACTAGCACACATAGTTGGGTTAGGTGTTGGAAGAGAAGGAAAAATGTGAATTTCAATACGTCCTGGAGAGTATAAAACATCTAAATTCATGTTTATGATAAAATCCTACAAATTACAGGCAATTGGGATTGTGAGAATTCGAATTTCTGTGACCCCCCCTAATAGGCTTGGCCAAGTTGGCACTGCACAAGGGTTCAGGTGACCGTTGAAAGTCGCCTGCTTCGTGCCGTAACGATCACGTGTCTTTATATTTTGACTGGGTCCTCAATTTCAAAATGCAGTCTTCATACCTGGGTGCCAACGGCCCCAAATTCTATGGCCATGAGAATGATTTTCATTCGCTAAAATTGGACCCAGACTCAGTAGGCCTCTAGCTCATACGACAACAAAGATGGGCCATGGTCTGGTCCCAGACTGTAAGACTCTTGCTTGCACGGAGGTTCGTTTGTGAATTTCAAAAAGGCCCCTTTTACGTAGGACCCAAATGTGTCTGGTTCTGTGGTCTGGCCTTTCGGTTGCACCCCTCTGATAGGCCTGGCTGTGAGCATTGATTTATCCTGCAACATGAGTTTTACCGAAGCAAAACTGTTCATTTGATAAATTTTAGAGAGGAATTAGTTGGTGATATTTAGAGAATAATATATAAATAATAAAAATATATACATTAATCACATTCACTTAATTTCATAAATAATATTATATTTAGGATTTTGTGCATCAGATCATGAGCTACACAAGCGTAATTAAATATGAAGTCATGCTTTTTGGACAATGATATCGTCAGAAAAGCAAATTATTAGCTGATGCGTGCATAATACATGAGTAACATGACAATATTATACTCAAAAAGAAACATGAAATAAATTTATTTTTATTCAAAAACATGCAATAATTTTGCATGTGCGTTTGGCTTGTCTCCTATTTAAATTTGTCTTGATCTTCACGGTTTGCTGTGCATATCTCAAAATTAGTTAATCTCAGCGTCTTTTAAATGCGATTACTTTTATATATATATATATATATATATATCCGAATTAAAATGTGATTATTTTGAACGAAAATTGTTATATAGATAGAAAGTATGCGGACCGAATGTGCTAGATAAGCCATTCTGAAACAAAATGGCATTCTCAAAATACATCTTAGACTCGGTCAAGACATGCATGCTTCTCCCCTTGCTGCCGTAACATCCCGATGGCGGGATGATGGTTAGGCACCAATAGCAAACAAGGGGCGGCCCGCTATGGAGAACAAATGGCTTCAACAGCCACACCCATGTTCACTTAATTGCCATTCGTGTGATGTATGTTGTTGTTGAGACACATCAATTGAGGTCAGCCTGTGACTTAACACGGAGTTCAGGGGCGTTGAAAAAAGCAATAAAAAAGAAAAAAAAAATCAAATCGAATCAAATTTTCAATTAATCAATTAATAAAAAAAAAATGCTGTTGGATTTCGATTTCTAAAGTAAAAAACCATGTACGTGGAGGCTTTGCTCCAGTGGGTTATGAAGAGATAACCCGCAACGGTTTGTAATAATGCTTTTGAAGAGCCGCGCGGCGCTGCCACTCATCCCAGAGGAGGCATTGTTTGGGCAACAATTTGAAAACTGATCATGCTACAATTTTTTTTACCAAACAACACATCACATTTTATGATGAGATAACGCTCATAAAATTTAGATGAAACCCACGTAAAAGAAACCAAAATTAATGATATATTTCACATTGGTACTACTGAAAGTATTGATATCATCATCGACGGTACTCTTTGTCGAGCTTTTGGCTTTATTAGTTGAGAAGCCTCGTCAAAGATGGGGTCTTTGAGCATAATCGCGGTACCTAGGTACACTCAGAATCGATCAACAGTATGGGCAAACTGACATTAGAATCTCCCAACAGTTAGTTTATCTCCTGGATTGGTCGAAAAATGGCTCCTAGTTATCAGTTGTCACAACCATATGCGTTGTCATTAAAGCCCTTGTGAGGGACGCCATCTTGAAGCAGACGTTTAAGTCAATAACTATAGTATATTTGTGTTAGAAGACAAAGGAAAATTACATGACAACTAGAAATCAAGTGGTAGTTCTTTAGCCCTTCGGTATATATAATATATTAGCCCAGGAGTCCCACCAATTAGCAAAAGGCCAGTGTGCCTCGTCCACTATAGAGCCTTTTGTTGTCCGTGACTCTCCCCACACACAGAACACTCCCTCCACAATCCCGTTGATCGATCCAGGATGTTTACAACTGGTCCCGACCTTCCTCAGAAGTCTTTCCGAATTAAGGAAGATGACAAGTTCTTCTCCAGGCTTTTGTCCAAAGAAAGCTCCATGGCCAACCCTTCTTTCAGAGTTCATTCCGGTGGAGTTTCTGTAGCAGTCCCATTCGTGTGGGAATCTCAGCCTGGTACGCCTAAGGACAAGCTCTGTGAAAATACTCTTCCTCCTCTCACCCCACCTCCCTCTTACTACTCAGCTTCCAATAAAAATCCCATCAAGAAACACTCGAGATCCAAGCTTTTACGCATTTTGTTTCCGAGAATAACTATCAAGAAAGCCGGTGCCTCCACGTTTCCTACTAATTCTGCATCAACTCTTTGGCCGACGCCGTCCTCTGCTTCCTTGTCTTCCTTGATCTCGTCAGGCTCTCTTTCGCCGAGGCAGGAAAAGTATTGTGCACAGAGCCTTGGGTCATTGTTTGATTCAGGGGCATATCATCAAGATCCACCTTTTGGGTCGCCTACTTCAACTTTGTGTTTTAGTCCCAGCTGCAGGGGAAATGGTGGCAGGTTCCGAGGGTGCTACGGCTGGTCTTTCTGAAGGAACTCTTGGTTGCTCTAGGCCTGGCCTAGCTACTAATATGCTTTGTTTCAATTAGAAGTCCTTTTCTTCTGGTTTTCATCCTAGTTGCCTGGACTACCCAAGTTAGAGAATGATTGTGTTATTACTGTGAATGTATCTTCGAGAAGCATTCTAGTCTTGTAATCGAAATTTTCCTCGTAGACATCACCTTCTAAATTATGCATTTTAGACTCAAAACGTAACTAAAAAACTCGGCTAGTGTGCTAATTTATAAAAATTAACAGGTTCCTAGCATTAGTTTCTAACCAGTTTTTAAACCCAACGCAGACTTTTTTTTCTCTGAGAATTTTAATATTAAAAGGTCCCCTGAGGCCAACGTACCAACCTTACAAATATTTGTGCCCCGTTTGATTGGAGTCATCGTCAAATGGCCTATGAGCCAAAAAAAAAAAAATAATAAATAATTGAAAAAAAAACAAAAATCACATTAAGTATACGATCATAATAACTTTTGCAATTTCATAATTAAAAAAAAGAACACAACGGAGGAGCTCATACAAATTAAACCCAACCCTTTTTTGGGAAACAATAATGGATTAGAGTAGAGTGTTAAGAACATTTTCAAAATAAAAAGTTAAATATATTTCTTAATTTATTTAATAATTTTTTAAAAAATATTATTTTATAAAATAAATAAGTTAAAATAATTATATCAATTAAATTTTAAAAAAATTCAATAAAATAATTTTTAAATTACTGTATATAAATATATAGAGTAATTTTTTATTTATTATAGAGATAAGATATAAGAAAATATTATTTTTAATAAAATAATTTTAAATAATATAAATTTTTTAAAAATTAATTTTAATGGTGTTAATTTGTAATAAAATGTATTTTATTTTATAAAAAAATTTATTGTAATTTAATTATATTATTTTAAAAATAAATATTATTTTAATAAAAATAATATTAGATATATAATTTAATATATTTTTTTTTACTTTTTGACGTAATCTTATTTTCCATCCAATACAAGAAGTGGGTTATGCGATTGATTTTTTTTTTGCAAACAAAACACAAACAAAAGCACGTCAAAACCAAGGGGTTAATAAGAACATGCCGATCAGCTCTGTCCCTTGAATCTTACATACAGTGAAGAGAATTCTCCTGATTCGATATTGTGAGGATAGGAAACCAATTTGCCATTGCTTTTATCGCATGGTTGCACATTGATCATCAGAGTTGATTAAAGTATACATCGTTAGAGCGGAATAATATGTACCAAGAGGTTTTAGAAAGAGAAATATAAATTTATTTTTTAGAACAAGAAAAATATGTTTTCTTAGAATTGAGGGACTTGCTACATCAGCAAAAAATAACATCTGCAATTAGAGCGAAGAAACCTACCTTTTTCTCTTAATTACATAAATACTATGCTATATATAAATCATTAAATGCGTCGCTAAATTAGTAGATATCAAGAAAGATGCTCTTTGACGTAGATTGATGACTAAAATTTCAAGAAAGTTGTTTCTTTTTTTTTTTTTTTTTTTTTTTTTTTTGATGAGATTAAGAAAGGCAGCAGCCCAATATTAAATGCTTCCTAAAATTGCTCCATGTCGTGTTAGAAAAGGTTCTCACGGTCACCAAGGGATTGGGGACACTAGGGATTTTGTGCAAGTAACGAATTTAAGCGTACCCAATAGTTAGTTGAACGTGGAAACGCAATGCCCTTGCGAGCTTCCCCGTCATTGTCTCTCCGAAAGGTGACTATTTAATGCAAACAGGAAAGATGCGTACAGTTTCCTACCTCGATAATCAATTTTACCAGAGCCATGGAGCCCTACGTGGAATCCTTTAATTTGGCTCTGCACTGTCCTCATAATCTGTCGTGCGATACCGAAAGTTTGTAATTTTTATGAGAAGTGTTAAAATATAATATATATATTTTTTAAAAATGTATTTAATAATTTTAATTTTTAAATTAAATATTTTTTTAATATGATATTAATTTTTATTACTAAATAATTTTATCTTCATTTAATAGAATAATTATTTTAAACAATATTATAATAATATTTTGATAAAATTGGGGTTTTTTTTTTTTTTTTTTTTTTTGTCCCTGTCGCAGGAAGAAAGCCTCAAACTGTTTCACATGAACAAAATAACAGAAAATTCGCCAACCACTTATACGATTCATTTATTATTGCGATTTACGAGTACGTTTTATTGAGCTGTCTGTCACCGTATTAGTCGTTGATTAACTGCTTCACATAGACAAACTAACAGACACTACGCCAACCACTTGTGCGATTCATTCATTGTTGCGATTTACGAGTAATCTTCACTGTTGTTAACGTGGCAGACTGCTAAAAGAACGGGAAACCAAGAAAACTAAGCCGATTAATTGTACGGTAAACCTTTTTGTTCGTTCTAAATGACTACAGATAACGACCAGACGAGCCCCTAACTAACAGCCAGAATAGAAGATGCCGTGCCCAAGGGGACAATGGAAAGAGTTTCGAACTGTAGACTTAAACTCCAGTTGCTGCTCGCGCCTTGCTTCTTCTCCAATTAGTCTGGCAGAATTGCTTGCCGCCGGACGCTAGAGCGCGATCGTCGGCTGTTGTGCTCGGTGCTGGGCCATCGTTTTGTATGGTTTACGTTAAGCAGAAGTAACCAGTCATTGGTTATGCTATTTTCAGTGTTGACGAGAAGGAAATTATGATATAAGAAAATTTGGCGAATGAGTACGTCTTCTTGTTGTTTGCCCGGACGGGTCAAATCTGAACCACATATTACTTCTTCGAGCATTTATTTCTTTGTTAGTACACTGTAGCTCACATATGAGCAGGATTTCTCATTTTCATCTACAATTCCTCAAAATTTTAATATTCACAGGGTTATTTCACATCGCATAGAACTTGTTTCCAACATCTAAGTATCAGTTGCTAGTCGCACATGAGCCGACAGAAGATGGTTGGGAAGAACCTATTATCTCTGAGCAAATCTGGTGACTTCGTGTATTGCATTTGCTAGGTAATTCACGTTGCTTGTAGTAACACCCGCCATGCTGCACAAGCCAGCATAGAGAACATGATTCAGAATTGACACGGTTCTCATATAATGTCCATGACTAAAACTAGAAATTCTTCTAGAGTAAAATTACCTCATGCGTCCATCAAGAGTCATGTATATGTGGAATTCCCGTAGCAGCCGATCAACCTGTTCAGGGGTTAAGCCAGAGTAGCAAAACATCCCAACCTGCAGAAGGGGTGTAAAATCAGAGGTTCAATATTAATCTTAAGTTCATTCTCCTTGCAAGAAACACTGTGCAGAGTGCAGTTGAAGCAGTATGAAATTGTAACTTTGATATTTAACTGCCAACCTGGTTTGTTATGTGTTCCCAATTGAGAGAAGAACCCAATTGCTTAAGACTTCCTTGCAGACTAGTCCGCATACTTTTTATGCGATCTGCCATGAACTGAAGGTGCAGTTATTGTTAGAACACACAACCATGCACCTTAACCAAACAGGAAGAACAGAAGACATGGCTGTGGAAGGTGTTACCTTCACTTCCTTAGCCCAAAGTGCCTTCATGCCTGGGTCACTTAGGATACTTGAGACGAGGAATATACCATGAACAGGAGGGCTGCTGTACATTGCCCTGACTATCTGCTGCAATTGGCTTTTAATTGCAACTGCCTGCCTTGTATCAGAGCAGAGAACACTGGGCCCGAGAAGAAAAAAGATGTCAAAACAAATTTCAGACCAAAAAGCAACATAAGGCTTAACAATGCTTCAGTTATCTTCTTCAAAGTAGTACTTGCTACTATACACATCTAATTCCTCAGAAGTATGAAGCCCATAAAGCCAATTGGTGAGGCTTAAGAATGCATCAGTTATCTTCTTCAAAGAAGTACTTGCTACTATTTTACCAACTTTTGACTCTCATAGTTGGATGTGCTCCATTAAAATTTAGTTTTACCAATCTTGAAAACAAAGAATAACAATGTAAAAGTAAAAAAAGAAAATACAAAATAACTGCCCACCTGAGGCAGCCAACTCGATGTCCATATAATCCCATGTTCTTGGCAAAGGATTGGGCACAGCCTATAAAATGTCCATCTTCAAGAAAAATTCGGATTGATAGGGCATCCCTGTCAAGGTCTCCACTTGCGAAACCTTGATAAGCCATGTCGAAGAATGGAAAGTGATTCTTTACCTAAAACATAATCAAAGCCATACTTAGACTGGTAGCAAGACTAGTTGAAAATATAAGTGAAACGCTACAACTGTTGCAATTACTGAATTACCTTGAACTGATATGAGATTTCTCTCCATTGTTCCTCGATAGGGTCAACACCAGTTGGATTGTGAGCACAGGGATGAAGCAAGAAAAAGGAGCCATCTGGAGCATTCTACAGAAGCCATTAAAGAGGTTAACCTAGTAATTCACAGTAGACTATGACGTTGAATTAATCCATTCGGCTACTCACTTACTCTAGTAACATGACAGTGCATAGGTTCCTCCATTTAAAAGATTCAATTCCAAAAAATTATTCCCCAACTGAAGTTAAACATTGTCAAAGTGAAAATGGTTATATTGAACATGCAAAGTCTGTGAATTGACTCATAATCAAATGAGCATTCCTGTAGATGTAGCCAATTCCCATCCAGAGCAAATGAAGTGTACTACATGCTTGAGAAGCATGAATTTCAGTGGTCAAATAAAGAATTATCCACTATTCTATCATTACCACACAAATGCTGAAAGACTGCCATACCTTGACATCATCCATAAGTGCAGAAAAATTTAAACTCTTTGAATCTGGATGGTAGTAGCGAAAGGTTCTCCGTGGAACTTGGGCATCTCTCCATATGTTGTGGTGACTACATTTTGCACAAGATTGAATGTCAGTGACCCAAACATGGAACCCATAGACTAATAAAATTTTAATTGGGTTTGGGGCAACATCACATCTTTTGTAATAATGACATTCACAAACGCAGCCTTTCAGGCACATGATCTGAAGCAGTATCCCCACAAGCCCACCAGTTGGAAATTATATTAACAGTGCAAGTATAATTAATGGAATTCTCTGCAGATACTCAGGGAGATGTTTTAGAGGTCTCATGCCTTGCAAAGCTAATGATTGGTGATTGCCTTGATTGTGAATGACAGGGCAGCTCATTAGAAAATACCAAGATTGCAAGGAATAAGTTGGTGCCAAAATCAGGAATGGAAAACTACTTCAAACTGGCGAGACATTTTATAAAGCCTAAGTGCTTCCACCATGAATGTAATTTACCTAAATCTCTAATGTAAGCCTGAGAAGAGATTAAAGAGATGCTAAAGGAACATACTTTGACCATGTTGGGTCAGGCAGGTATATATGAGATTCAGGAAAGAAACGCCTTTGAAATTCAGCAAAGAGACGACAAGCACCAGTTCCTGAGAGAGCCGGAAGTCCTGCATATCTTGCTTCTTTTATAACATCTGAATCCTTTCCGTATACCAATTTGACACTCTCTTCTACCAGTTTAGAACTCACTTCCGAAGAAACCAATTCCCTATGGATGTAATCTTTCACTTAGAAACATACAGTAGTATTTTCAAAACTAATGACACGGACAGGCCCAAAATTGAACAATTACGGCAAATCATTGAAAATTCTAGCAACAGGAAATGTGAATCGAAGTAAAAAGAGAAATAATAACAAGAAATAGAAGCAAATATGGAACTTACAAGAAATGGCAAGCTGCAATCTTTGCCTCGGCCTCTCGCACACATTGTAGAACAACAGGTTTCCCCTCATCATCTCTCCAAGCTCCCTAAAATTTCAGATAACAAAATTCAATCTTGGAACAACCCCCAAAAAGAAAGGAAAGGAAAAAAAATAAAAAGGAAAATAATAAAATCCAACTGACAGAGTGAAAGATCAAACAAAGAAACAGAGGAAGGAAGCAAGTACCACGCCAAGATTGATCTTGGTGGGACAGGGGTCAGCAAGAAAAGCCTCAGTGACGCCAGAGATGGGATCCTTGGGAGCTTGGCGCACATGGTCCCACCACCGCAGGGCGGCCCTGGTTGAAGTTGAGAAGCATTTTGATACTCCTGCCAAATGACATCTCCACATTATGATGATGATGATGATGAAGACGACGACGACGACGACGACGAAGACGACGATGATAAAGAGAATGACAGATCTTCCTAATCTTGTTTTCGGTGTCAACTAACCCATAAGTCTTCTTATATTCATCGTACTGAATGAAGCAGAGAACAGGTGAGATCAACTCCTCCACTTCCATGGTTTGCCTTTTCAGTCAGTCTTCAGATGTTTTTCCAGTGGGCTTATGCCATTTTCTCTATAGCTGGTTTTAGACCCCATGGTTTTTCTCTTTTCCTGATTTGAATATGTCTAATCCTTGAGCACCTCGGGGCCGCGCGGCCGACGTTGGTTTTTAACTCTCTTTCTTTCTTTCTTTCTTTTCAGTTCAACTCTCTTCCTTTCTTTCCTTTTTTCTTTCTTTGTTTTTTTTTTTTTTTTTTGGTTTTGTAGAAGTCCAGCCCATATAAACTAATGACTCAGGTGGATCTATTGTAAACTGCCCGAATCGACTCTTCAGCCTTAAAAGTCAGGTCCATATCCAATAATGACCCAGCTTAGAGTGACGGCCTAATAAATGTTATACTGAACCAGGGCAATCGGCCCAAACACAGCCGCACGGCCCTCTTTTTTTCTTTTTGGGTTTCATCCGCGGGGAAAATTTTAGCTGCATTTTCTTCCTGGGATAATTAATTAAAGACACAGTTTGATTATTATTATTATTTATTTTTTAACATGAAAACCATGAAGCAAAATAACCTGGGTAAGGCAACGCAATAAAATAAACTCTGGGACGATTAATTAACCAACAATACAAAAATAGATTCCTGAGGATTCAGAGCAAATGAATTCTTTAATTAGTTCACTGCCCTGCAGCTCATACGAATGTGGCCTTGGTTTCCAGTCAAAGGTCTCGTATTTCCCATCTTCTCAAAATGGCCCCAGCAAATGATCGGAGAGCGCCACGAGGCCTCTCTCGTTGAGGACTTGCTTTTTGAAGCTGTTGATTAGCGCGTGAAGGTCCGTGAAGGGCGTGGCAATGTCGGTAATTGCCGCGGTCCTGCTGCCCGTTGTTGAGTCCCATCTCCCCAGTCGCACTTCCCATGTTGGCCCTCCTCGCTACCCGTTTGATTGAAAAAAATAATAACAAAAATCATATGTAAAATAATATTCAAAACTAGTAATAAATACAGTTGTTGGCATCGCATTACCTGTTAGCTTGCTATGCTTATTCAGTTAATCTTATAAATATAATGCACATATGAGTTTAGACCATATAAATATATTGGCATGACAAAATGACTATTTTTAAGTATTTTAAGTTAGCAATTTTCAGTTTGGACCCAACAAAAAAAAAAAAAAATCTTTGGTTTTAATCAGACATAGGCCACGAAATGACAAAATATCAGTGTGGGCTTTGAACTTGATGTACACCTGATTACTGGTTTTAGCCCAAGGTAAGAGAAAGCCCTATGGGCCCAAATATAAAAATCCATACTCTAAAATAACCGCCAATGTGGCCAGGCATGAAGGACGAGTGACATTCCACTAGCCTAGTCTGGACAAACAGCATAACTAATAAAAAAATAATTCTCTTATTAATCCCAAATCTTTTGCTACAATAAGAATAAAAATAAAAGTGCCACAATCAAAACACGCCTTTCTTTAAACCCAAATAACAATACATTGGAAAATGGAAAAATAGTCTAGTGGAGTGGCTGGATTCAATTGGTTCTCCTGCAGTTAGTCCTGATCTGCCCGCTCGTGCCGGTAAGTGGGCTAAGATTTCCCATCTTTACCATTGCATTCGCAAAGTCTCTCTTGAAAGCCCGTGGATTGGAGCTATAAGTTTTAACTTGAGAGTCTGTCGAACCCCCACTAAAGAGCTGTTGGTCAGAGTGTAGAAGCCCATTTTGGTTCAACAAGTTTCTGAAGTAAGCATTGTCGAAGGCATTGGGGCTGGTGGCATCAAGTGGAGCCAGGTTGTCGTCACCTCCAGATAAGGGACAATTCGCTCTTCTTGATCTTGCAAACGAGGCGCCTATATTGGTCTCGTCGTAGATTCGGGCTCGGAAAGATGTGCATCTTGCTTGGCCTATTGTGTGAGATCCTGCTTGTAAATAAGCACGACATTAGGAGTCAAAATGGAAGAAAGTGCTCTTTGGGGGTTTTGGGGGGATCTAAATTAAGAACGAGAAAATGAAACACACCTGAGAGGGCTACCATTTCGTTAGCAGTGAAGCCTTTGTTTGAGAAGGAAGAGATCAGGCCACTAAGATTCAAAGTTGGTGCAGGGATATTGGCTGTAGCCGCGCTAAGACTAGCAGTGGTTGAATCTCTTCTTCCCAATTGAACGCTCCAACCAGGTCCACCCAACTGAAATAAACCCAATACTTTGTGAATGGTTTTGTTATATTGGACAAAAAATATTTTAGTAAACTTTATGAAATTACAAAGGGGCCGCTAACGTGCTTACAGCAACAACAGAGTCGCGAGCGGCAACGGCTACTATATCTGCGCAAGATACCACGCCAGGACAGGAGCGCTCTACTTGAGATTTAATGGTGTCAATGACTTCGAAACCTCTCGCAGAATTATTATTGGGACGTGCTGTCTTCTCTCCTGTAAAAGTCGCTGTGTCGTCCAGCAGTATGGATGCATCACATCCCTGTTTTACAATGTTACATCATTAGTTCAAAAAAAAAAATAGAAAAAACAACTTACTGCATTTTGGTTTGCATAGAAAAACGGATTACTAATGTTTTCTAATTAGATTTTTGGAGAAGCAAATATTTTAAAACAAAAAAGAGAGAAATTCTGATTGGTGCCTTTACACTGCAGCAAAATATACAAACGAAAAAAAAAAAGAATGAGAAAGAAGAACGAAAATGTACAAATGCGAAGAAAAACAAGAATGACTTGCATTAACAAAGCAATCGTGGAAATGAAGACGGAGCAAAGAAGCCCCCATGCGAGCCTCATTTGACACCGCAGTCTGGACTGCCGATCGAATGGTGGAAAGAGCCGTCGGGCATGTTGTTGCATAGAAATCAGTAGATAACTGAGCAGAAGCTATTGCAACAAGAAACAGAAACGCCCCTAATGTGTATTTGAAGGTATTCAGAGTTGATGAGGAACAACTGAAGGATGCCATTATGACAAAAGGATTGAAAAATGAGACTCCGGAAAGAACAAATTAATAGAAAGAAACAAGCTCTTGTATTTCCTCAATGCTTGCTTAAACCTCCAAGGATGGGCTCTATTTATAAGGGCTCAAAGTTGAATGCTCTGTGATTTCATAACAAAAATCAAAGTCAACAATGTTTGAGGGAGTCAATGCAAACGACAGAATATCACATGTATTCTTTTGGAAAATGTCATATATATATATATATATATATATATATATATATATATATATATATATATAA
Source organism: Rhizophora mangle (assembly GCA_037832345.1). Lineage (NCBI taxonomy): Eukaryota > Viridiplantae > Streptophyta > Magnoliopsida > Malpighiales > Rhizophoraceae > Rhizophora > Rhizophora mangle. The sequence goes on along the minus strand of JBAPLJ010002222.1, from coordinate 21,485 downwards.
GTTTGTATGATTTTAAACCATATGGAGCTGTGGTGGTCCTTTCTAGCGGTAAAATGTTGGGGGCATTGCAGCTGTAATTTGTTAGACAAAAAAACTCGTCAAATGCTTTAGGTGAACTGTAGGTGAATCGCGGGAAGCCCCGTAGCCGTCTCCCAAGGCAGTGTCAACATATTCTTTTTTTTTTATTTTTTTTGGGTGGGGAGAACAGAGTATTGTCAACATATTCTACTGATTAAAATTTAAATTGCAATTCACTGATCAACTCTTTAATAGACTGTTAAAAAAAGAGAGTTCCACGGTTGTTGTAGGATTCATCGTGTCTGTAAAACGAAAACAATCGCTTAATTAACATGGAAAATGCATCATTTCATTAATTGTTGGTGTAATTTTAATTTTGAAATTGATTAACACGAAGATCCCTTCATTTTTATGCATTTTAGTCCGAGACTTTACCGGGAAGGTGATAACTATATCAGATGAAGGCTCTTGACCGTCACACGCAAAAGTTGCATCGATAACGTTGACTCGCGACTCACAGGAAAAGCAATTTTCCTCTTGGTTGGCCTCTCCAAACGTAATTTCAGGCTTCGCGAGAGTTTTGCACCTGTCACTTTCACTGCATTATGGTTCGATTCCTATAATAGTTTGAGCTAGTAAAACGCGTTTGCTCAGGAAAGAAGGCCTCGTACATAAAATATTCAAAGAAATTTACTCCGATCGAATCAATCAATCAGCTTGACATTTGTGTCCTAAGTCATTGAAATTAATACATGGGTGAACTAGTTCTATAACGAGACTACAGGTGAAATTCATGGGTAAAGTTTTTACTAAGTCTATTTCAATTTATTCAACCCCGTATTGATATTGAAACACAATATTTACGTACAAATTCCATTTTTTTCAATCAATCACTTGGGGCTAACCATTGCATGACTCTTATTCTGATTTATAATAAAAGAAAAAAAAATATAATCTCGGAGGAAACATAACCGCCAACCGCGATAAGAAAAATCACATTGGTCCCCCCCAAATTGCATTTCTAAAGGGAAACTTTGGATGGAACATTAACCACCAATGTGTGTCATTGAGAACCTCGGGCTAGCTTTCGAGTTTGACCGGGTCACGCCTTGATAGCCGGTTCTATCCATGAACGACTGTGTGTGTATGTGAGTAAATATGTAACTCTATCTAGTACATATATCTTCTGATTCACGGAAGGGAGGTGAGAAAATTAATAGGCTCGAATCCACGATTATATACAATTTGAGGCGGTGATTTGAATAACGACAAGTAATGTTGGATATTTTCTGGGTGTTCCCATGGCACACTTCACCGCGTTGACACTTGCGCATGAATTGTTGGGTGTTCTCATGGCACACTTCACCGCGTTGATACTTGCGCATGAATTGTTGGGATTTCCTTTCAGGTGCTTTTGTTAAGGTGATTCATACCTTTCACATTATATATATGTATAAAGGTTGACGTTCTTAGTTTGCATGATTAGATGAAGCAGCTAGTGAGAATTGAATATACGGTGCAGAATCTTACGCGGTCAATAGAAACGGCAAGGCAACGTTCTATTTGGTATTACTGACGTCGTCCAATTAATTCAAACAAGTCATTTTAATAATTTACATGGACCTGATGAGATAAATGAATAATGTATATATTTCATGCAACATATTGGAAATGCAAATAGAATACTACAACCAATTAAAATTGTGCAATAATAAACGTTGATGGGTAAATTTACAGTGCTTTAAGGAGGAGAAAAAACCGTTTAACACAAGGGTTTTGCAAATTATCAGTCCCCCGAAAAATAAAGGGAACTCAAAGTGGTTATAAACTAGGGATTTTAAATTGGAACCAGTTCACAATACTGGATTGACAAAGGTGTTTATGAAATAATGAAAAGATTTATCCTTTATTATACGAGCCAATGTAGGTCTTAAGTTATTGATCTGAAATAATTTTTTAAGAAAACAAATATTATAACTTGGGCCAAAAAAAAGAAATAGAATAATTTTTGAATTACATGTCAAAGCTACGTATCGAAGGCCTTGGCGGGTGAAACATACTAACTATTAGCTGGCTAAATGAAACATTTAACATGTTACTGCAATAGTCCCCTCTTGACCCCCTTTGCATCTGTCCCTAATAATTTTAATGAATATGATGTTTTTATTTTTTTAAAAAAGAAAGTTATAGATAATAAAATGTACTATTATAAGTTAATAAAAATTATCAAGATATAGTAAATGATAAAAATAAAGAATAAGATAATTAATTTAATATTTAATTCATCAAGTCATCGAATAGTTTATATATATATGTATATAAATTCTGCGTGCACTTTCCAAGACCTTAAAATTACACTTATACATGCTTAACACTAGGTATCCCCTTAGGGATAGCACTTCTCATTCTTGGATTAACTAAAAGTGTCGATTATGATATTCCATTAAAAAAAGAAAAAAAGAAAAGAAAGTGTCTTGCAACCTAGACGACCATGCACGGATAAAGCAAGTGAAGTTGACAGGCATGGCCACCCACCGATACGCGTTGCGGGAAACTTTCATGTCTTGGTAATCCAGCACAATTGCGTCCAAAATACGTTGACATCTGTCATAAATTGCCACTCGCATCTTATACATTATAATACATTTTGCATTTTGAAGCATTCAAAAGAGCAGTTGGGTAAAGGTTGTGATTATTTAGCATGAGGAACGGGGCGGGGAGGAAGTAGAAACTTTCGCGGCAAATTAGGAAGACTACGTTCTCAAAATCGGCACAAAACATATTTGCTAAGATCGAAGAAATGTTGAAAATATTGGAAAGAAGCACACGGTCAACCTATCATTAATAAGGCCAAATTATGAGCTAATAATTTAATGATCGCAAAGCAATCCATCGGTGTTAAAAAATTCAAACACTATAAACCAAACGCTAATAATATGTTGTCCCTCATTTCCAAAGGGCAAGAGAGGCATTTCAGACTGCTATACGGTTTTGATGGGCTCTCGAATCCTGCCTTTTGCCCCTAAGTAGTTGGCTAAAAATGAGGAAACATGACTAGGAATGATTCTTGGCTTCACATATGAAATTTTCTTGGAGACTTGGCATTTGGAGCACTTCCCTTTCATTTAAGATTCCAGTACGCGTAAGGGGGGTCTTTTGATTGGCCGAGTCAGTAGGTACTTCTCCGCGTGCGATCCACAAGTTGTGACCGACAACGACTCTATTTGGGCTAGTTTTAGGGTGGAAAAATGAAAAAAAATTTTGGCTTAAAAAAAGAAACAGAAAAAGGAAAGTTGAACGTACATTGATGTAACGTGATTTTAGATGTAATTAAAGTGAATTAGGGCGATGCTTTCAAGAGGTACTTGAGTGATTGAGATTGTTAAAGAATTATCTAACCTGTTTTTTTTTTTTTCGAGCAATAGAGAGAATACTCTTAACACTTATGTTTAACAATTACAGCAACTTGGTAAGGAATTATTTTTTCAAAGGATATCGTGCTAAAATTGTAAAAAAAAAAAAAAAAACTCATTTTAATCCAAAACTTTAAATTAGTGGATGAAACTAGCTGAATACAACACCGCTGAAGTGAAAAAAAGTGGGGGACTGAGAAAATTTTGGAACATGATACACTTCTATTCATCATAAAAAAAAATTATAATTATCCCCTATAACTAATCGAGAAAACAATTCATTCTAAAAATCGAGTTCTCCAGTCTGTCATTCAACATTGGCTATTAAATATTTGAAAAAATTTGGATAATATTACAATGTAATAAAATTATAAAAAACTATCACCACATAAAAATATGTAAAAATAATATAAATATTTTTTTTATATTTGATTTTATTTATTTGTAAGAACACATCAAATGTTATTGGTTCTTTTTTTTTTTTAAACTACAATATCGCCACCTAAATGTTGTTAATTAGTTTATCTCATTAGAAAAAATAGGACAAATTTTTCCTGGCAAGAGAGGGGAAGAGGAAACGGCTGGTCGGCCGATGAGGATGGCATAGTACGGTCGTTCGCCCGAACGGCTTGGCCGCTGGGATGGAAACTTGGGCCATATTTCCGAGGCCGTATCGTACCACAAATTTCAAGCAAGAAAGACCCATAAACTAAATCGACAAGGGCTTCAGAATTTGGGCCTGTCAGTAGTTCACGCAATCAGAGGCTGCGCTGGTCTTATTGAGGGTTTTCCATCAATTTGGACCGGCTAGAATGAAAGACTGACCCATAAACGCCTCTTTTTTCTTCGGTTTTGAATTCGACCCGCAGTCTTAGCAGGGAGGATCCACGTCGGCCGTGTATTTTACCTTCTATTATTGCTAGTAAAAATATAAATTAACTTCAAAGAGAGAATTTAAATAAATATATTAATATTTTATATATTATATAAAATTTTAAAAAATATATGTGTGTATAATTAATTTTATTTATTATTATTATTATTATTATTATTATTGTTATTTCGGCAATGAAAGTATATTTTCTGCGGCAGAGTCTTGGAATTGAATTAAACCCTCCTCCGCTCCCTGGATTGCATCGATAGCGTGCACGATGAGCTATGCGGGGGAGCGCCTCACTTGGCTTAGGTTTCATTGAGGGTAAACAATGCAGATCCTATGCAATTGTAAAATGTATTTTGAAGTTATATATATATATATATATATAATTCTTTTTCTTATTTTTTTTTTCAAATTTGAATTATATTTTAATAAATCTCTTTTAATTTGAAAATGAATGCTAATTTACAAGTACAATATAATACACCTCATAAATTATTTTTTATTATTTTATATAATATATTATAATTATTATTTTATAATTTATTTATTTATTTTAAAATATTTTAATATAATAAAAAATTTTAATTAAATTATTTTAAAATATATATGAATTATTTAAATAATTTAAGATATTTTTTAATTAATTATTAAATATTTTTTCATTAAAGTTAAAGTAATTTTCTAATTAATTAAATTATTTTACTTATAAATATATATAAATAAAAAGATAAATCATTTCAATGAATATATATTTTAATAAAAATTTTGACTTGTTTTTATCTTTTTTTTAAAAAAAAAACTTTTAAGTTAATTGAATATTAGCATTGTTTTCACTAAACTAAGTAGTATTAAGGTAAGTTTCACCTGTTCTAATGACAAAATGAAATAGGGGAATAATAATCATCTTATTGACAAAGATTAGGGAATATAGTCAACTAGTTAACTATTCGTAACCAAGAGGTTGTATTACAAAATCTTAATTAGGGTTTGATGGATTAAAATGTGGATTAGAAGTTATTAACAATTGACTTAAAGATCTTAAGGTGAGAGGTGCCAATAGAAAATGGAGAGATGAAAGGAATCAAGTTAGAATTTTGCTCGTAGTTAACCTTTCACCTAAGTCCTCCTTGTAAATCTGCATAGGTGTTTAACTTATACAATGAATTCTGATGGAGAAACAAATCTACACATGTGTCAAACTTATATAGTGATTATAGTGACGATGACAATGGCTTTAGTGAGTGCCTATATTATGTTAGGTATAAATAATGACAACCTTAATATCTTTAAATGTTAAAAAAATTTTAACTAAAGGTAGATATTTTTATTTTTAATTATGAATTAAATATTCAAAATTTTATGAATTAGTTAGGCAAAATGAAAAGATTCTTTGATTTTTTGGAATACAGAAAGAATGAAAAGTTTGATTAATAACTTACCAATTAAAAGGAGGAACCTTTACTTGGTAGGAATGAATGAAGGATCGAAAGAGAAGAAAAGGGAAAGCTTTAATTAGATGCTGGTTTTAAATGAGACAACTTCTAAGGCAAGTGTTTTTTCCTCCCAATTATCAACATGACAACCAAGACAACTAGTTAGTTGATAAACAATAACATGATGGAATCAAAAAGCGAGTAAGTCTTGAGATATTTTGATTGATTGAAACTAACTATCCAAGATAAAATTAGAATTCAAATATTGATGAAGTTATCTCAGAGTAGGAATATGATGTTAAAAGTTAAGATCATGTTATAAAAAAAATAACAAAACTAAATTTTTTTGTAAGTTTTATATTAATTATAACAAATTTGTTGTAGAAAAAGAAAAACAAAAGATTTCAAGTAAACTAGAACAAATTATACTTGACAAAATTGTCAACAAACAACTATATGTTGAGAAAGTTGTAATCTGAAATGTTAATCCTTATGAAAAACATATACTTGAAAAGTGTTTTAAGTGTAATGAGGTAGGTCATCATTCTAATGATTACTTATGTTGAAAGACAATAAATGTAGTGAAGTAAGATGAAACAATTATAGTTGAAGATGATGAAATCTATTATTATCTAGATAGCAAGGAGTGCAAGTATAAGATGACAGGGTTATATATGTGGTAAAAAGTTGAAAATACTTAATGAAATAAGCTATTCTTTACTAAGCGTATAATTAATAATACTTTATTTAATTTAATTATTAATAGTGGTAGTCAAAAAAAAATATTATTAAGATATAAATTATTAAGAAATTACAATAACCAATAGAGAAGAGTCCATATATCATTAAGTGGATCATAAAAATTAGAGAAATCCAAGTAACAAAGTGATGCAAGATTCATTTCCCAATTGGTTAATACACATATGAGCTTTACTGTGATATTATAGATATTAATGCTTATCATCTATTATTTGGATGACCTTAATAATTTGACTTTAATACTCAGTACTTAGACTCAAAAATATCTACAAGATTGAAAAAGGTGAAATAAAATATAAATTACTACTTATAAAAGGAAGGTTCCAAGCCAAGGCTTTTCAAGTGAAAGGGTGAACTTTTCTAATAATTACCCACTCAAATCAAAAGATTGAGGTCATTATTGAATAAACAAAAGAATTTTATGTGCTAATAATAAAAGGAGAAGAAATACTAATTATTCACAACTTAATTGAATAAGTTGATTTTATATTTTCTAAAGAAGATATCAATAGATTTAAAGATAGTGGTTGCTAAAAAAATTAATCTATTGATAGATTCTATCAATTCAAAAGGTAAACCAAAAATTTGTAAGTCTCAAGATCTTAAAAATGATTTTATAGCTCACAAATTTCAAAATTTTATTAATTTTTTATCTATCATATTTATTGATTTTCTTAAAATAAATGATCAAATAGATAATTGTTTGGTATCATTATTTGTTAATATTATTACTTATATAATAATTTACAAAATAAGTTGTTAGGTCATATTGAAGAAACTAATTTATTTTAAATATTTATTCTTATGAGATGGAAGACACTAGTTTTTCATTGTTAACTTAAAAGCTAATATTTTTCAAGTGGATAGGTCTAACATATGACACGTTATGAAAATTATTTTTTATTAATTTAAAAATTATATTATAATTATTATTATATAATTTTTAACTTATTTTACAGTATTTTAATATAATTTAAAATTTTAATTAAATTATTTTAATATATATATAATTATTTTAAAATATTTTTTAAATTAATTATTAATTTTTTTATAGAAATTAAAATATTTTATTAGTTAAATAATTTTATTTATAAATATTTATAAAATTAAGGACTAATTCAAAGTAAAAATATTTGAAGGAAAAAAAAAAAAGGTTGAAATTTTCTTGTCAATAGAGAGATTGGAGCCCTAGAAGCAATCACACCTACGTAGAAATAATTGACATAGTTAGATACGGTTAATAAAGTAATACAATTTTTTACTTCTATATTCTTATTAACTTATTTTTCTTGTTATTATAATAATATACATATTATTTATTCAACTGTATTCATTACTTTCATGTACAACAAGTGTTTTCCTAGACGTTAAGTAAAGAAATTGTATGCAGTTCAACTTTATACCGTTCGTACACATAAGGCAGGTCGTTTCCAGACCATAGATTCTCCCGAAATCGGTTGGCACAACTAATCAACACCTACGACCTAGCTTCATGCAAGAATACAGTGCAGGAAAAGCTAAGGATTGAGGCAATGTTGATAGCACTTCGCAATAGTACGGGCAATGCTTATAATTTAAAGATGAACAAAGATGATCAGATGAGCGGACATTTCCTACCCATATGCATCTTAATAATGGTCCCTCCCAACTCATATCTTTGGATCCCCATCTCATATTACCGGCTTCAAATCCCCAATTTAATTTTCGGAGTTCTAATTTCTAAATGATAGTACAACTTAGTGAGTAACTATAATACAAGTCAAACCCAGATCTAGCCACCTATTTATAGGCCCGCTCTATATCAATTTAATCCTTTTTTTAGCCAAAAACAATGTTCCATGGCAGTAAGCCTTTCAGGACTTTGACATACATATGCAACTATGCAAGGTTTTAAATCGTGAATTATGGATGAAAATGGTCACACATATACATCATTGTAATTAACATGTTCACAACAATGATTAATCCAATTGCAGTTCCAACTGATATGGTAGCTTGATAACTACTATTATCGTAATTCGCCTCAGCAATTTTGTGCTCACACTTGCAACTTATAATCTTCTAAGTGTTGTAGAATGGAGGCTAATCAAAATTTTACATCCGTACACACGCATGCTGGGGAATCAAGATAAGAAATATAGAAGGATAAAAGAACAATTGAGATAGCATAACATAAGATAATAATCTTTTGTAACAAAGATCATTGTGAAAAATATTCAGCTTTGCAGGCGCACAACATTTTATTGTTTTGTCTTTGGTCGTCCCAGGTTTCTATTATTAATCTTGATCATTATTTTCACTCCAATTTTTGATAGCTTGCAGCACTGCCTGCTTCACCACTTGAGCATCTATGCTGTCATCTTGCCCTTCGCTCTGAGAAATCTAAATAAATAAAGATATAGATACATATACTCACCATCAGTTCTTGAGCTAATTATACAAAATAATGCAGCTATTATTGAAAATTAATATATTTTTAAAACTTAATTTACATATTAGATAAAAAAATTAGTCATTATACACCCATTAAACTAATTGTTATATATCATATTAATAATATTCTTTATTATCATAGTATTTTATGTTGTAAGTTAACATTATTATAAACAATCATTTTTTCTTTTCAAATAAAACTCTCAATAATTATTATTGAGTTAATCAAAAAAATTGGATTATTTATGTAAAATATAAATTAGTGAAAAAATTTAACGTATTTTAAGAAAACAGTTACACGGCGATAACTTGCTTATCAAAACAAAAATTAGTATTGAGAACGATATTTAGACTATATATATAGATGTTAATTTACTTTTATTGCTTATTTTATTGAATATTTTCAACAGTCTTACTTATTACATGCAAACAATGAATGCTGTTCCACATTCACGCGATTGCCCGTAGTGGACAACAACTGTGTTGTACTCCAAGGTTGCTGTCCCCAGCTCAGCACTACCACTACTCTCTCAATAACGCACACGATAAAAATCCGAAATGTTTGCATTGGTATCCTTCCTTGTTGTCTCGTTTCGCGTGTGACAGCCTTTGTTCTGTTTATTATACTGTTTCTTTTAGTTGCTTAAGAAATATCCATATCTACATGCCTTCAAAGTTCACACACTCACTTATAAAAAAGTCCTCCAGGGTTCACACGCACGCACATGCATATACTCGTGAGTGTCAGAATGCAATCTATTAGAAAAACGAGATTTCCTGATCAAATTATATATATGCATTAATCAAAAAAGGCGGGCAAGTCCTTACTTCTCCTCCAACCGCTTCCAGTAGGAAGTTGTCTGAACAAGAAACCCTAGCATCGAGCACGTCAAGACCCAGTTCGTCAAAGGCTTCCAAAATGGATACGAGCAAACCAGGACAATTCTTGTCTGAAAACACATTAATAAGGAACCCCTTTTCCAGTGTTTCCACCGTAACCTGCTGAAATACAAAAAACAGCAAATGAAACATATTGTTTAGTAACAATATTAGATGAATTGGAAAAATGAAAAACTGAAAACATGTTAAGGGGGATTTTTTTTTTGGGGGGGGGGGGGGGGGGGGTGGTGGTGTTGGGAGACGGGGAGAAGGGAAGGTTTGGAATAGTTCTTGTGCACTACAGGCAGTGGATTTTGGCTGGTTGCAGCTTCTGAAGTTCCGATTTCTTGGTTCAGCCTTTCCACTTTCCCCTTCAATTCTTGTATGTATTTAGAAGCGTCTACTATTATGGAGGTCTTATTCACCTGCCAAAACCACCGATTTCAGAGAAACAAAGTCAATTATCTAGTGACTCGCAAAAAGAGAGAGACAGAAAAGAATCATCAGGTCCTTTGATTCCGAAACAAGCTGATCATACATAGATGAGATTTTAACATATTTCCATTATTGTACAAGGAGCAAAAGGTGTTAGTGTGATCATTCGATCATTCATTTTTTGTTCTAATCTAATGCAAAGGTTCTATCTTGTGCGACCCTAAAATTGCAAAAAACTAAAAAAGGGTTTCTTTGTAATACCGATTGAAATTGAATTTAACTGGAAACTTAAAAGGGTTTTGAGCATCTACGCACAGAACTGGAGTGGGTAGCCTGACGGAGTGATTGCAACTTCTCATAGAGAACAGCCCTCTTTTGCTTCCGAGAAGACATACCTCTTCCTCTAATCTTTAGCTCTCTTCCTTCTTTTTCTTTCCTCTACATTTTTCACCGCAAGCTATTTAATTTATAAAGGGATCATGATGACCTTCGAAACTGTAGGATTTGCTTATTTTCTTTGTTCGTTTCCTGCATGACATGATTCTAACACTATATAAGAATTTAATTTTGGAACTATGAAATTACAATGTTAGTCTTCTTCTTTTTTTATTCTTTTAATTTTCTAAAATTCAATTCAAGCCCCTCAAGGCTTTCAAAATATTGCCACCCCCCCCCCCCCCAAAAAAAAAATAAAAAAAGCCTGCAAATATAGTCTTTTATATATTTTTTGCCCCGAACATCATCCATTAAAAAACTCTATTGGAAGGAATGCAAAACATTTTGTAAGTGTTATCAATTGAAAGCCTGATTATTCACTAAGAAAGCGATTTTCAAATAATCGTATACCTAATCCAATCCATATCAACTCTTGATCGCTTGTTTTATAATACGTGAGTCTCATACTCGCGTTCCTTTTCACACGATGTCCTCGTGTGAAAGCATTTTCCAACAGCGATTGTAAAAGTTCCATTTATGGATGATGTTAATAAAACCTGAAACTTAGTCACTGAAGTTCATACACGTGTAGCTGTCAGCCCGCTGATAATCATGCGCACATTACAAAAAAAAAAAAAAAAATAATTTAGAACCTTTCTGAAAGCAATATATATATATATATATATATTTTAATAGCAAGTAAGCAGACCTTTTGATTTGAAAGCATTTGTTGTAACTAGATACAGAGCATAAATAAAATAATCTCCTGTAATAAATAATCAAACCGCCATTATATTTTTAATAAATAAATTATCCATTATAAGGTATATGTCCTAAGAATTCCATGGGCTATCCAATCATGCTGAAGTTGGGAAGGCACACGCATTCTCCGATAAGTGACTTTTTTTGTTTGAATACAATGAATTTCAAAAGGAGATACTAGAATTTTCTAATTTAACTTCTCTAAAAGAGTTAACCTAATACCAAATACAAGAAAAGGAAAAAAGAAACAAGGAGAAATTAAAATTAAGTGGGAGTTTTTGTGAGACGTTAAATATATGTGTCTACTAGACATAGTCTAAATCGCTCTATTATTTATCTCTAGCCATATGTCCCAGCAAATACATAAAGGCACCAAACTTGAAAATCCTAGCCTTTAGCAGGGACCACATAGATTAACTCACTCAAGCCATTAGGAAATCTGATACAGAGCAAAGAAGAGTACAATGCACATTCGAAACTGTTAAGAACACATTCCAAATGCACATAGAGAAAACACAATGTAGCAGCATATGATACGTGTCTGCATTGTTATGCAAAGAAGGAAGTACCAAGTTTTTCCAACGCCCACCCTCTCTTGCAAAAATAGGAATTGTTAAGATTCTATTTTGACTCGCAAGTGACCAAAAAAAAAAAAAAGGCATACCTACGATAATATCAACGTGGACTTTGCCAACTTTATGGGCAAATTATTCATTTCCTGGTTACTGTTCCTGAGACTTGAGTGGAAACTCTTAACAAAAAACCACTTCGATGAAGAACACAATCAAATTAACGTGTCAAATTCATTCGAAAAACTCAAGTCCGAGGTAGTAAATAAAAAAATTCCTCAATAATGTCTTTGGAGAAGAAGCCAAAGCACACTGGCTAAATTGATTTTAATTTCTCTGATAAACACCTTAGAGAGGATTTATAGAAACTGTCAATTAGACTGATTGACCTATATGTAATCCTTGAGATTAATTGAGCAGAGAGATTTGAACTACAAATTTGTTAGTTTAGTCCCGACAAGAATTGATTTAGCGTAAAAAGCTTCAAAGTGTTCTGCAATGGCCAGCTTCAATGCCTTTGGATCACCGCAAAGAAGGCGAAAAGCATGTTAATGTGCACTTGGGCCGAATACATAAATATACATACATAGACGTCAAGTTCAGTAATTATTAAAATAAACGTAATAACAGTAACATCTTGTAGTGCAATTTATCAGTTGTCACATCAAATATGCATATTAGTTGTTGTTCTCCGTTCAATACGCTCTCCTATTCATGCTTATCGGAAAAAAAATTGTTATTATTCATATGTGTAGATATTAATTTGGCATGAGGAAAAGAATAAAACAAGGGGAATGAAGGGTGACGCGGGAACATTTTGGACTTGCATGGGCGAGAGTGACTTCTGACAAAAGGATGCATGACGGCGAGAGAGAAAAGGAGAGATAATAAAAACCCGTGAGAAGTGTTTGGAGGGATTGACAGCTAAACATACTTTTGACGCTTCCTTCACTGCTTTCGAAAAGCCTTTCTAGCTTTCCCCACTTCCCCTCACAACTCCATGGGTTGTGCTCCATATCTTCGATCACGAGCAGATTCCTCCTCCTCCTCCTCCTCCTCTCTAAGCGTACAATTAAGGTTTTTCATTTTTTTTTTTTTCTTTTTTACATCCTTCTCCGTGTGTTGGGCTGGACCCATGCACGTGTCTTTCTTTCTTCACTTGAATCCCACTCTGTTCTTCTCCGCAAAACTGGGTGTGAAATTTGGCATACTGCTGCCCTCCTTGTACTATATATAAACACGCTACTGGGGCTTTAATTCAATGAGAATATCCACAAGTGATTAGAATAAGTATTCCAATACCTAAGCCAAACGGTATGAACTTACTAATGCTTTTTATTTCTATGTCAAATAGGGTAATACTTTTAAAAAAATAAATAAATAAAAATTAATTTTAAATATAATAATCTTTTATATATGTATATATATATATATATTCCGATGTATGTAACAATCTCGCATACATTCTCCTAATTTTAATAATATTGACTAAAGGTGGAGAGGATTAATGACCCTATCTTGTAAATTGTGATGTATGGGCTTTCATATTGGTAAGAGAGAAGGAAGGATAAGTTGAGCAGTGGATTACCGAAGACGTACACAATTCAGTGACAACAAGCCGATTGTGATGGACATCCGACACATATTGATCTTCCACGCCAAGTTTAATAAGGCTCTGTTTGTAAAGCATATTTTGACTTTAATATGTCCAAAATATAATTAGTGCACCTTTTAATGTATAATTGACTAGTCATTTTAAAAGAGGAAAAATAAATGGTAGTACGCGACATATGTTATTTATATTCTTGTGTCTATGTTCATATGTATGTGCCAAACGATCGAACTCGTACTGTGTGCAACTGTATACAACACGGCCTTTGTCCCTCTCACTCGTGAACAAAGCACAAAGTACCCAACCCATTCACATGTGTCGCTGCTAATCATCACAACAAAACAATAAACCCGCAGACATGCGTTAACTGCTCCAATATCTTGCTTTCTTGGCTTGGTTCCAATCTTGCGCGGCTTAGGCTGTTAGATATCAAGGATCCAAGTGTCTTTTAATCTGAGAAGTGAAATAGGGTTCCCACCAATGACCATCCACCAGCCTCTGGAAAGCAGATATTTTATTGGAAGCACTGCAATATGGAGCCAAGGCGTACCGTAATGCTTGTCTAGACGTGCCTCACGATCTTTTGACAGCTATTACCAATTTGTCCACATTGAAGGGGTTCACACGAATCTATTATATGTTAGCTCTTCCACTTCCCTTGTGACTATGCATATGTAGCGACTAGCGAAAGATTCAGTTTCACGGAACATGGGAAATGATCAATACGAAGAGCCAGAGTTAACGAGGAAATGACAGTCAGCGTTTTCCAACTTTTTTGGGTTATGGCTGATTAATCTCCAAGCCTTCATTATGAAATCATTTTGCTAAATTCCTGTATGGTACTTTAAGATCATCATCCAGTTTAGATTATAATGGATCAACATTTTTTTTTTCTTTTTGCAATTTCTTACCTGTTCATTAGAGTCAGCCCATGAATTCCCCCCGCCCCACCTACTTTTTCCTTTTTTTTTTTTTTTTTTTTTTTTCATCCGACTAGCAGCACAATTTGTGAGTGGACCACATTGCAGTTGAACCATGTATAGTTTTCACTCAACATGCGTCAATGATTTTTTTCTTGGTGTGGTCTGTTAGTGTCACTAGTGAATTCTTCTCCAATGTTCAGTTAATAAGTAATATCTTATAGTTCCAGTTTTGCTACTTGCTCGATACTTGTTGGTATCGTGGGGTCTGTCTTCCCGTGCATGACAAATTGACAACTGAGAATACCAAGTGACCCGGGGAGTCCGGGCAAAAAAACGCCACCACCCTTTGTTCTGATGTGAGATTTGTGACATTAAGGTTCACGGGCTAGGTTTCTGGTTATGAAAATGAAACATAGCGGCAGCCTCTTTAAAATGCAAAGAGAGTGACAAAAATATGATAATGTTAATCTGATGGAGCGCATTTTACAAGGTGTACCTGTACAAAATTCCTCACATGTAGAATGTAGCCAAGCTAATCCACAGGCGAAAACATCCAAATTCTGCTATGATGGCAGAATGAAGAATCCTTACATGTCAACGATCGTTTGTAGGGCCTGTGGTGGCATTAGCCTAACCCAGTAGACAGGTCAAGACTGCAAATACTCAGAACCACATTCTTAATCCTAAGAGAAATTATATACATATATCTTGGGTTAAAACTAAGAGAAATTTTTAGATTTTACTTACGTAACAATTTTTAGTAAATTTATAATATCTTATAATTATAAGAATTTAATTACATTTAATTGGAACTAAGAAAAGATTCTATTAATTCATATACTTTACTTTATTTATAATTAAATCTTTATAATTATAAAAAATTTTAATAAAAAAATATAAAAGACAAAAAGTAAGAAAAAATTATTCTCAAATTTTTCTTTTTTAAGAAAATTCTTAAATTCATGTATTTTTTTCTTAAGAAAATTACTCTCAAATTTCTTGAAAAAAGAATTAAAAAAAAAAAACTAAATCCTCTTTTCTATTATTTCTTAATTTCTTAAATAATATTTAAAATTTTTTAAAATTATTTTAATTTAACCAACTATTTTTTTTATAACTAACTATAAAAACAAATTTAACCTAAAGTAGATTTCAAATGAAATAATTTTGTTTAAAATAATACTTAAAATATGAAAATTTTTTATTTTTTAAAATCAAATATAAATAAAAATAAATTTGTCAACAAATATAATTAAATTCATATCTCACGTAAACTTAACATTAATGTGTACGTATTATATATATATATATATATATAACAACTTGTCAAGGCGTGATGCCTAATAAACCATTTAAACGCAATTGGTGAAACCACCGGGCAACCACTCGAAACAATTTGGCGGCAATGGGAATGTCGCTTTTTTAGGTTTTTCCAAACAAGGAAAGTGAACTTGCCAAGTTTGCTGAGCTAAATACGATGGGCCTTTCAAAGCCTGAATGATGAGTCACCCACCAATCTGCATCATCGGCTGCATTTCCCCATCGACAATTAATTAGCGGATGATGACTCTTGACCTACAGATGGACTAGTCTCGGCAAATAATATTTAAGTGTTCTGTCGTGGCACTAGACCTACCAAAAGTTGGGATGAAACAAAGAAAATCGATTCAGTTTGTACCGTCAACCAAGTCAAAAAGGGGTTGATAGAATTATCCTGCAAAAGAGTCGATCACCTCTTTAATTTCCTTGATGGCCAACAATTGATCCAAGTAAAATATTGGCGGATCCTTGAAAAGGAGTGTCCAAGATAATTAAACCGAGAATCTTCAAATTGCATTGTTTAAAGAAGAGTAAAAGGATTGCAATTGACAAATTGACGATGACAAAATTTAGTGTTATTAATTTTTTGAAAGAAAAATAAAAATTTTTTAATAAGATAAATAATAATTATAAATAAATAAATAAATAAATAAATAAAATTATTTTATGCAATAATAAAAATTATTGTCTCAAAAAATTATTAAATACAATTTAATGATATAAATCATACAATTTATCTTATACAAATAAAATTATATTTAACTTAAAATATAAAATTTTTAAATCGTAACCACAACCTATGCACATTCTCAGTCACAAATTCAAAAGAATCAGTCTCATTGACCGCTATAAGTCCCAATGTTACCCACAACTTCACATGGGCGCAATAATGTGTACTCATTGTGTCGCAGACAAGCAAGCATCGTGTTGGCAACAACAAGACAAAGGAATTGAAACAGTTGGTCACCAAAGCAAAGCTTTTAGAAGTTCCAACTCCCGATTTCCCATCATTTTACAAAATGTGAGATTTGATTCTAATGTACCAAAAAATCAAAAAGGAATTGAAATCCACGTATGGACGATCCATACGATTTATTCGAATAATCGAACTTGCATTGATCAATTGAAGCTCTCTATATTCAAATGTTGCTTTTTCCATAAAACCAAAAAAAAAAAAAAAAAAAAAAACCATCCGTATCACAAAATTGAAGGACTAATCGGAACGCAAAAACATTTGGAGGCCCGACAATCAAAACGTACCAACGCGGCCCGTTGATGTATTGTGGGCTGGAAAATGCAAAAGCCCAATAAGTTTTGTCATTTTGGATCAGCCGAATATTACTTTCTCGTACCTTCGGACCCAATAGATTTGGGCCCGGAGCAAGAGGTCGAATTTCAGAGTTTCAAAGGTCAAAATGATCTCCTCAGGACCCCACAAAAAAAAAAAAAAATGTCAAAATGATCAATTGCCAATACTCTGCTTCCAAGTTCCGGCTCACTCTCCAGTGGGGTGCTTTCTTTGTCGGACAGTTTGCTATCTTTGTCAATGTTTTGGGGGTTGTTTTTCAGCACAAAGCATGCTTTTTACTTGTTAGAGATCTGCTTCCTTTTGGTTCCTTAACCGATCAATTAACCCTTTCAACCTATTTAAAACCCATGACCCCTACATAGAGAAAGCACTATCTATCAGTTGTAACCCCCTGGCCAGAGGAACACATTGCAGTAACATATGTATAGTTTTCCAGGCAAAGGCTTGCAAATGCATCTTTACTGATGTCAGTCTTTTCGGAAGCACCTCAACAACACTACTGAATAATTTTAATTCAAGCATCCCCTCTTTACCTCGACCGAAGAACCCTCCGGATAACCCCGCATTGCGATCAAAACTCACCATGCCTCCTTTTGTAAGTTGAATACACATGAAAATGTTGCAAACTAGGTATATTTTTTTAAAAAAATGTCTCACTAAAAATAAGAAGTTGTCTTATATTCATTTATAAAAAAACAATATTTATATTTTATAAAATAAAAAAATCCAATAACTACCACACATATAAAAATATAACCTAAGATCTAGCCTTACATAAACAAAATTAAAGAGGGTGGGTGAAATAAATTGGATAAGTGGATTTCATAGTGTGACGACAATGATTCCTTATTCTCATCCCGATGCTCTCTTGCAAGAAACTAAGCATCGTCCTGGCCGTCTCAATTTTATCTTCTGTTTTTTTTTTTTTTTTTCTTTTCTTTCCCTTTGGTGCAGTTTTCAAGCCATACGAATTTTTTTAAGTTTTTGTTGATATCTTGCCAATGGAGATGTTGGAACACATCTTTCCTTCACTAGGAAATCACCAACCAATAAGCTTTTTTTTTTTTTTTGGGGTCACTAATCTTCGGAGCTAGTTGGCAATAGCTGATATTATGATGGATTAGCAATAAAAACTACGTTTTGCAGGCCTCACTTATCCATATAGACATATATTTCTATAAAAGCCTTCTTCATTTTTTTTTAATGTTGTTTTTGCTTTTGATATCCCGAGGACGAGTTTATCATAAGAATTATTTTATTGTAACTAACTGGTCATGATCACGGATTCGTTTTGCAAATACAAGGTTTTCTGTATCTATAGTGTCGGAATCTCTTGCACTAAAATGCTTTTTTTTTTATTTTTCCTTCCGTTTTGACCTCCCGAGCTTATGCGTCATGTTCTGCCCCTGGTTTCTTAACCGCAACCAATGAACGTATGTCAATTATCATCTCTCTACCTGATTCAAAATGATTATGTCACCAGTGACGCCAATTTTAGTTCATTGTCGTCTCCATAACAAGGTTCTCGTATTTTTTTTAAAAGAGAGTTCAAAGCCATCTTTGATACTGATTCCGATAAGATATAATCTAAAGTTGCAAATTTCTGTTAAATAATTCATGCCGGTGTCCCAGCAATAGAATATAAAATCCACGTGTACAGAGCACCATTGGAGCTAGCAAAGATAAGATGGCTCAACATTTCGACATTCCATGGGCCCCATTGTTACGGTAGGATGGATAGGAGGAGCTCAATTATCAGAATAATTATTCTTCCTCGTTTCATTTCTTTGCGTGCACATAGCTCTCGCAAATGCAGCTAACGTTGCTTCGATCAATTTTCTGTCCATTTTGTGGTAGTTGTGCCCCGCGCGTCATGACTTACACACCCGAGATCTTGACATTGAGTGCGACTCATTTTGTGGACAAGAGGGATTGTGGAGATCCTACCGGGAAAACATTATGAGTTGAGCTCCAACTTTTTATAATGCAGTAGGATTGGCCAAAGAAGCGTAACGACATAGGTGATATTTGTTGTTTTTTTTTTTCAATAAAGTCGTGCCACATCAGAATGATAGGAACATTTGGTGAAGCCCCTCACCCAGAACAAATTGAGTCCATAACCATAATCTAAAATCAATATCATTGTGCTTGGAGACGATGTACGGGTCACTCTGTTTTGCTAATTGGAGGAATATTGCTATCACGAGCATTGCCTGCTGAGTCATCATCCACTGCAGATCTTCAAACGTAATTATCTCCAGGCTATTTTTGCAGGGCATACTTTGGCAATCGCTGACGCGCCAGGCTTGGCGGGTGCTCGAAAAAAGAGAAACCCGTAATGCTTCTCGTGGGGAAACGGAACTTTGGACTTCCCTTCTCTGCCACAATCAGGCATTGCTCTATTATAATAAACAACGAGCTTTCGGACTTTCTTAAGTGAGGTCAAATAAGCTTAAAAGAAGGTCAATTATAAACTTGAACTTGATCTAAGTATGATCGTCTCCGTTAATTACAAAATCGGCCTAATCGAGCCAGATTCCCAATTAATACGAAAATCTTTGCCATCAAGATAACAACAACATCGAAAACTTATTTGTAACAAAAAAAATATATATATAGAAAATTGTTAGTTTTGTAGGCACGGTTTCCACTTGAAACTACTGCTAGTTTGCATCCCCTGAAGCCCGGTCACCCAAACGCCGTGGCAAACTACTTGGGGCAACCCACCATCCCTCTCATTTTTTCAAAACCCAGCAAAAATGCTCTTCTTCAGGTCAATGAAACAAGGGTGTGTTTGTTCTTCTCCAGTCCTTTTACATTCATAATATAATATCGGTTCGCTTTCATCAATTTATCTCGTACAATATATCCAACTTCTTTTCTATGCTCGCCATGCCAGCAGTTTATTATTATTATTATTATTATTATTTGGGCATTCAATCTAGGTATCCCCTGATTCAGTCGGTCGTTTAACAAATTATTAAAAAAAAGAAATTATATTATTTAATAAATAGGGTTATTTTCATGCTCAATAGTCAACTTTAATCAAAATTAAAAACCAAACATTAAATTTTGTAAGGGTAGTTTAATTTTTTTAGTACAACCTACCAAAGAATTAAATTTATGACTTTTAGTGTGACCCGTCTTCCGTTAAACCATGATTACTTTTATTTAATTATTATTAGTCAAAATAATTCAATTAAAAAAATCTAATTTAATTGAGGTTCAAAATTGAAGCCAGGGGCTTATAAATTTACTGACGAATGCGGATTATTAATCATTTGAAAAAACCAACTGAAAATGTTAATCTCCTGGTGTATTTTATCCATCCTCAGGAAAAGGTAAGACAACACACAAAATAAACAACCATGACTCTTATAAACAACAAATTGCATTTTGTCGACGACAAAAAATGAAAAAAATTAAATAAAGTAATTTCTATCAAAATAAAGAAATTAGAATTCACTGTAGCGCATTTCAGGAAACAAAATTACAACATTGCGATTTTCCGAGCCCACATTTCGAAAAACTTATTGATTTGGTTGGCAGAATTATTTGGAAGGTTTATAGATACACAATCCCGTGCATTTACTTATCTACAATAATATTTTATATTGTAAATAAAATATGGGGGATGATGTGATATTATATCGATAATATTTTATTTAATTTATATTTATAGCCACTATTATCACTATAAAAATTATTTTATATCATAAAATATTTTAATATATAATAATAAAAAAATTTATTATATATTGACAAAAAAAAATATATTAAATTTGTAATCCAAAAAGAATTTCTCATCTCACTTAGAATACAGACATAAATGGTAGAGTCGCAGGTACAGACTTCTTAGCTGTACTTGTCAATACGTTATAACCCAAGATGCGCTACTTTCTGTCCGTCCTGTCCTATATAAGCTTGCAGCCAAGGACTCTTAGGCGTACCATTCTCGTTTGTTTCCTTTCTTTGGGTCGCTCTGACATTTTCGGAATATTTAGTCTAGTCGAGAATACGATACTAAATCGAGGCCAATATCTATAAACAAAGAGGACATAAGAGAAAATACACACACAACACACAATCCGAATCGAGAAAGAAAGAGAAAGAGAATGAGAGAAGGAGGAAGTGCGGCAGAGACCGGAAAGCTTTTTTATTAGAGACAGAGAAGCAGCCGAAGAAAAAAAAATACAAAATTGCAGAGATTCTCAAGCGAAAAGGATATTATTGGGCCGAAAAACTTTTTCTCGCTTCACAACGCTGCTTCTCTCAGGCCGTCCAGAAGGAGATACTTCCCCATGA